>PEDP01000167.1:0-35437 GCA_002918395.1 Erysiphe pulchra
TCGAAACGCTCTGCCTCCTTTCTAGACCTCCTATAAAAAGGGAATTTCGCCAATTTGCAAAAGAAAAGTGGAGACCTAGATTAGATAACGCATTCAACTACTCAATATTGCGAACCAAAATCGATTTATTCACTAGCTGATATTTGGGCTATGTTGAATTAAAATTTTAGGGCAATTTGGTAAGGCAAAGTTGCACATAGAGTGGTTGGAAAAATGTGACTTTCACGACGCGGACGTGCATTTTTACGACCAAAACTTCGCAGCTACTAACTGCAACGACACCATTAATAAACGAAGCTAAAGTTTAAGAGTTGAGCTCACTTATATCTCAATAATACCTGGTTTAAATTTGCGGCTATTATATTAAGATTTGGGGTACTTCTTTAAGAAGTGAAGATCTAAAAGTGACTTTAAAACACTGTTTTTGTTCCAATAAATCGAAAATCATCTTTAAGTAGGGTGTGGGAATCTACTATAAATGAAAGCGCTAATTAGTTTTGTACCTAATGAATTACACTTTAGTGATATTGGCTAAAATTTATTCCTTACCTCCGTAGCTTCATCTCCTACTAGCATCATATCTATTTGGACGAAGAGCTGCACTTATGATATTTTCATAAATAAATCATTGGATATAAAGCTATCCAATCCTTTCATTCAATTTAAATTTTATTGCATTGAAAAAGATCGAAAAAATTGTCATAGATAGTGGTTGGCTTACATCCACCCCATGAAAGAAACCAATGTGAAAAATGTAACAGAAAAGAGCAGTATTATGCAATTTAAATCTCCGCTACCAAATAGAAACTCACTTCATAGTAAATTTCGCTACCAGTATCCGGATTTTCAATGTTTGAGATTTAATACTCTTCCCCAGATAAATCGACAGTTGATTTCACATAGAGACAATTTTGTCTTTTTCAGTGTTGTACATTCAATCGATAATATGATATTTGAAAATCTCATACACCCTACTTAAAGATGATTTTCGATTTATTGGAACAATAACAGTGTTTTAAAGTCACTTTTAGATCTTCACTTCTTAAAGAAGTACCCCAAATCTTAATATAATAGCCGCAAATTTAAACCAGGTATTATTGAGATATAAGTGAGCTCAACTCTTAAACTTTAGCTTCGTTTATTAATGGTGTCGTTGCAGTTAGTAGCTGCGAAGTTTTGGTCGTAAAAATGCACGTCCGCGTCGTGAAAGTCACATTTTTCCAACCACTCTATGTGCAACTTTGCCTTACCAAATTGCCCTAAAATTTTAATTCAACATAGCCCAAATATCAGCTAGTGAATAAATCGATTTTGGTTCGCAATATTGAGTAGTTGAATGCGTTATCTAATCTAGGTCTCCACTTTTCTTTTGCAAATTGGCGAAATTCCCATTTTACAGGAGGTCTAGAAAGGAGGCAGAGCGTTTCGATCTTATCTATTAGTCACTTTGATCTTGAGTGTGAAATAAATCACAAAAGGTCCTCGATTGAGCATAAAATTAAGGTCATTCTTATTTTAAAACATAAATTACTAGTGAAACAATGTAGTTACAAAATTTTATAACCCAATCAAATGTTTATTCGATCTCAAGAGTAATAGTAATCTTTTCACCTGATATTTCGTATAATTAAGCTTATAGAACTGATACGTTTGTTCATTTAATTTCAGTAATCTTAATCTTTTTGTGACCGGATGATTGGTTGTCTTGCAACAAATGCTAACTTTGAGATTTTATAATTGGATGTGAGATATTCTAACACATATGACGTAGTAATACTGCTTTACATAACATGGCATTGGTTGAGATACTAAGCAATAAGACAAGAAGCCATTCAGGTAATCGACTAAAAGTTGTTTTTCTCAAAAGCTCTGCGTAGCGAAAATTAAAATATTTGTTGTTGAGCGTATCCCTGCCGCATTGTTAAGCCATATGTGTTTTAATGTCTTAATTAGTTTGTTTTTCTCATTAAATTGTGACTCTAACTGGAGGAGTAGTGCAAAAATAAAATATGGTTTTATGCTAACGTTACCCGGACATGACTTTTGACTTCGATCTCTTTAATCTAGGTATCTCCCTGCTAATAAAAAAGCAAAAAATATCAACTCAGTCTCGGAATCAGTCCGCAGGTCTTGAAGAATTCCAATGTAATATTCTAACAAACTTATGATATCATCTTCCTTACATTAGTCTCCTGCAGCATTTCCTCACATTAGCTTTTTTGCAAGGTTCCTAATACTAGACATTGATGTTTATAGTCATAAGTAAGCTATCCATGTGGGAACGAAAGCTTTTAGAGCACATCAGTGGGCCTTTAAATGCCCTGTAGCAATGATCACGTTCCTCATGAACAATAGGCTTAAAGACAATCTCCAAATAATAAATACTTACAGATACAAAAAGAAGTCATTTTAACGACCTGTGTGTTGGTTTTTTTTCAAAGCTATAACCAATTCGAAGACACATGGTTCCGTTATAGACCGGCAATATCCGATTTACCCGTCGTCAGTTGACCATCAAATTCGAGATAAGCCAGAAATATGCAGCCGAATAACCAGATATAGTTATAAAAAATGGAAAAATTACTCCTGAATTTTCTTGCTGTCAAGGACGTTCAGATTTAATTTCTAAGAAAGAAACATTCGTTAAAAAGGATTTTTTTCATTTTCCTATCTTTTTAAATCGACTGTAATAGTATACCAAGTAGTTGAGATCCATAAGCCATTTTATTTCTTCTAATTTTTTTTAAAAATAACATAGGCCATACAAAGAGTTTTATTGTGACAAACTACCAGTACTAATTTGAAACCGATGTTGCATTTTCAACATTTATTTCGCTACAAATATCGAGTAAGAAAAATTGCTCTGAGTAAAAATAACAATTCCTATTTAGTTTTTTATGGAAACTAGAAATTAATACCTCAATAAGACTTTACTATAATTTTCAGAACCATTTAATTTTTGCAATACGAGGAGATGTCTGACACCGAAAATTTTGAGTGACTATGATAATAAAAGCAATTTAAATATAGATATCGGATTATATTAAGATAGTAGCCATTCATTTGTGACAGCAACTATAAAGATCTCGTAATACATCAATGAATATCAAAGCGTTGATTCATGCGACCGAGTATGATATGATAAGATATGAGAATATGAATTAAAATTCTGTTTTATATGTGGAACTGAAAAATGTGAAGATTTTCCTGGTTGTACATTTGCTATATGTCTTCGATTCAAACTTGATTCCATACCAACACCAATAGTACTGGTATTATCAACATTAAGATTAATATAATTACAATTTTCCGTTTGAAAACTAGTAGATAAACCAATATGGTTATCAGTTATCTCGATAACTTCAAATAATTTATGCCTCTTTTGATCATGAGTTGTCCTAGATGGTTTTTAATTCTCCTTTAACAAAGACTGGCGACAGTGAGGTCCCATCCGCACAGATTGTAGCCATAACAGTCACCCACTCTCTATTACCATCCTGGCTAGCTCTAACGAGCTTTTTATTCTCAAAAGTCTGCTTGGTGAATATTCTACGCGTTTTGTGGCACTTTCCTATCATGAAGCCCTTTTCGCCCATGTTGTACATATTATTAGCAGTAATCCCATATTCTTCAATTTTAGTACCTATAGCGTCGAAGTACTGCTGATAGCTTTCCCTTATATCAGCTTTATGGCGCGCAAGATCTAGAGTGTGGAGATATCGACTGTCCAAGATGTCTCTATGCCTTTCAACAAAACGCGAAGACCAGTTCCTTCCTAGCGCGTAACCAGCTATATCGGATGCGATATTCGTGACCATATCTGGAGAGGGTGATAAACAAGCCTCGCTCTGTCTTCTGATGTAATTAACAAGCTGCATTTCTTGTTAGTGGTTGAGTGCTCAATTCAGTTCGGTCCTTTGTGCAATAGAGCCCGTTTTTCTATTAAACCGCCGACTCAGGGTGGATCTACAAATCGAGTACTTTCTGGCGACAGCGGATATATTCGGGGCATCAGATGCGCGTAGTTCAGCAAGCGCAGCACTTATAGAATCCATATTGGTTTATATATTGCGTATTTAATGAGGGTGTTTGATTATCACACTAATTACTTCGAGATTTTTGCCTAACTTATTTGATGTGTAAAATATACCTTTTGGCAACAAAATTTATCAACTGTCATTTTTCTATAATTCTCATTGATTTCCCATGATGTACCCTCACGCTCTCATAAGAATTTTTTTCATAGATTTAGGGTGCTTATGAAATATTTACTGGCTTGTTAAAATCTAAGTTAATTTTTTCACAAATATTATGAAATCTTTTAGAATGATAAGGGTAACTTTGTCTGATTATTCGTTCGTGTTTTAAGTTTATCGATGAAATTTAACTTAAAAGCAATCGAAGCCGGACGATTTTCTCGGTTTGATCTGAAGATGTCGCTTATAAAAGTCTCTAGTTTCAAATCTATTGTCGTAGCTAAGTGTAGCAATATTCCACTTAATCATTTAGATAAAAAAGAATTAAGAGGCGAACCTATTGTGATAAAAATCAAAAGTCCTTGATGGACATCTTGTCGACTTGTCGTGCCTTGTAAACTGATCAAGCCCAAGCATTAAGGAAGGTTTAATCTCCGCGATTCAACAGTGAAAGTAAGGTATGTAAATAATAACTGCAAAGTTGAAGAGAAGTAGCAATGGAATAGTTAAGTGGCCACAATGTAGAATAATTATAAATAGTTGTTTTTTTATAAATCTTGAGGTCGTAAACAGAGTATTGTAGAAGGATGACTGAGTCATTAGGATATCCACAAATACCACATTAAAGATGTAGTACAGAAGAACGTAGAGGCGAAAAGAAAAGGGGCCAAGTAATAAAAGAATAATACGTACTTGCTGACACAGTAAGCAAGCATACCTTAACTATCTATATAAAGCTGAACTAAAGGATAGCCTTTAGCTGTAGTGAGCTTCAAGTTAAAATTTGGCAGTCATAATAATTTGAGGTAGGCCTCAAATATGTAACGTTAGTGTACCATCTTCGTTTTCTGGACCATTCGGTCATCAGTCTCTAAATTTGCGTAGCAAGAACTTAAAACTCAAGCATTTTAATAAATTTCGTTGCACAATTAACGTGAAATGATCTCTTCGGAGTTAATAATACTGTTGAATGTAGTGAAGCTGATAACGTGTATCAAGAGCGGGTGGCAGTGTGAATAGTCAGATCACTCTTAAGCTACCCTAAAACTTAAAATAATCTTTACAACAGTATTTGATTTGAAATTTTGTAGATTAATCGCTATGCTCAAAAATTTACTCGCTAATTTGAAGTCATTTAGCATGTAGGAACCGTGTGACTCATATGGGCTAGTTAAGTAACAAAATCCTAGTGTACTTATTTGGTCAAATTGTTGAAGTAAAATTGGCCATTTGTGCGTCATTTTAATGATAAAATCAGACATTAACTAGTAACAGCCCCTGATAGAATGATAATTCAGCTGGCTTTTTACTGGCTACTTCCCTTGAAAACCCAGAAGCCTTGATTCTCCTGAGGATTAAAGCTATCCTTTCAAGCCATGTGAACTTTCCTCAATAAGAAATAGGAGTAAGAGGCAGAATTATCATAGCGCTATAGAGCTTCGACATATGGATAATGCTAGTTATTCTTATAGCTAAGGATGTATTCCAAATGAATTGTACACTTTATGATTGATAAAATTCCCTTGAAGAAAAACCGATGCGAGGGTTTCCTTGAAAAAATGGCTTAGATCCTGAATTACGTGAAAAACTTTGTAGTCAAGCCCTGTTCCTCAATCTTAAGGTCTGCGTATATAACACTTAAAGATAGTGTTTACTGATAAATTCTTAAGTCACATGATGTAATAGTGATTATTCTCCGGAAATCCCCCTTTTACTGCAACTTGCAAATTTGTCACTATGCTCGAGAGTTGAATCCGATTGCATTGCGGGAATATGCAGGTCAGGAGTGTCCTTAAATTCAAGTACACTTTCCATCTTAACTAAGTAAAATGACGCCTTATTGAAGATTTCATATGCTTTACATGAAAAACAAAAAAGACAAGGATTATTGGTCTGTTTAATTCGAAATGAACCAGTCAAAGTTTTAGTTATCCAAGGCGATTCCGGGGAGGGTGTCAAATGAATAGCTTTAGGTCCAGTAATTATATAACGATATAATATTTGAATACCTGAATTGATGTGATTTGAGTAATTGAAAAGATAAGGTCACAGCCTAAGTCAGTGTTCGACTTCTAAATTTCGACCTAAAACAATAAACAAAGCAATTATGAAAATAAAAATATAAGTCTATTCTGTTTAGACCGATAATCCATTTCTAATTTGAAATCGTCATCTTAATTAAAACTTTAATGATATTTTTTCCAAATTATAAATGGATATTTGAAGATCTTATCCTAGAATGACAAGTATAGACAGATCGTATATATAAATATGGCTTTTTAGTGAGTATATCAGTTCCTTGATCTATAAACTTTAAAAATTTGGCCTATATCTCCTTGATTTCGATCATTAAGTCTCATATACTTTTGAAAGATAATTCATTCTTTGAGTTCATATGCTCATAGTATTCAATTCATCCAATTCTATAATCAGGTTGGATGAAGATACGGATAAGATATTAATAAATTCGTTCCTTTGGAATTAAATGTTCGTTCTCGATGACAAAACATTCATTTCAAAAAACTTAAAGCAAGATTTTGAATTTAAGATAAAGAAGCTCATGTGCTTTTTCAACCGAATTTCAAGTACAAGTAATAAACTTCTCTTTGAGAAGTTGTATGACTGTAAACTGTGTCAAAGGCCAAATCAGGTGAAATATTAAATGATAACATGAAGCAAGTACAAAATTGCCCTTCGAAATTTGGAGTTTGAAATTTAGATCATTGATTCATAATGTACTTTTCCTACTAATAGAGATTTGTGTATTCCTACTAGTATTCTAGGAAAATTTATCCTGAGATGGGCCGGAACCTAAATTAATGTGGATGCTGATTGTGTTGAAGAAATACTAGCTTCACTGATTCATATATCCATCAAACTGACTGGTTGATTTTGGAATCCGATTATTAAAAGTCATCAGCTGTATAGAAACCATTTCGGAATTGTAAAATTTGTTCAATTCTTTCTAGGATTTTCCCTGCTCAAGAAAGTCAATCTTTAGTAATAATGGTAATTTGCAGCCTGTCACTCAAATTACTCAGAGAGACTTTCCATCTAGAAAATTTAATTTTACCCGCTCTACACATCGCACTTTTCAACATTCCAAACTTCTTCGATTATGCATACTAATCGTCGTATAAGGTTGGCCTTTCTGTCAAAATTAATTTCTCCATAGCAGTATAAGTGAAAAATCGCATTTGATTTAGGTCAAAACACAAGGCAGATAGAATCTAAGCCAAGGAAGTAACAACTTCCAACTTAGCTATACGCAATGAAGATTTACTCCAATGATAGATCTTTAAAAAGTGCAATTAATGATATACTCGAGAAATGCACTAACGCTCTGGAAATGCACGAAATATAAAGCGCAAACCTCTATTTATTCTCTTCGTACGAAAAGATTAAGTAGATGATTTGACCTCCATATAACAAATGTGTATTAGAGAGTATCGAATAAATTCAATACAAATTCTAATGGTCGAAAGTATTCGAAATTAAAGTGTATAAGATATACAGAATTGAATAGTCATCACTTCAATATGTCGATATCAGGTCAAATTTAATTCAGGAAATATAATCTGTGGAAAAAATCCGGTTTTCCATATACGAGAAAAGTAAAATACGCGTGGGCAGTATTTGAAGTTACTCTACCTCAAGCCATTGGTATTTTCTTATGACTCAATCCTACCCCACCAAGCTGGGGACTGATACTAATTTTCCATAGTTTATTTCTCCAAATAAACATCCTCTAACGTTACGATATTTCCCGAAAATTTGATTAAAGATATAAAAACATCTGCACTAGGCGGATTTTAAATAATTTATTTTATTTATTCAGTCGTATATCTGTTCATTTCATCGAAAAAACAGTCCAGATTAATCATTAAGTGAGCATCTCTTCTTTGACAATAGAAATGAAGAGAATCTGGTCTATTCCAAAAGTACTGTCAATTTTGACAACCAAAAGTATATGATGAGAAGTTCAAATATCCTTGAGATATTTTGGTCACGTGACATTTTATAGATGAAGTGATTGTTCGGAAATGGACCATGGCGTTGTGAAAGATTGTTGAAAAAGATTGTTTGTGAAAGATCTCAATTGATATCTATGGAGCCTATTCGTCCACTCCAGAACATAGGATAATAAACTCGAAACACGAACACAATCTTCTTTGGATCACGGTCTATGTATCGATCTAATGCCATCAAATAATTAATTATTCCAATCTTGAACGATATTTCTTCTTGTTCCAGCTCATTCATAGTCTTTTACGTCGAATTCAATGACTATGTTGTCTCTGTTCCAGGCTGGCAACAGAAATATTTATGCTGGGCTCAAAAGAGAGTCTGGAAGCTAACTCAATGGGAAGTGTGATAAAGCCTCGAAAAACAACGACCAAATCCTTCACAAGTGAGAAAGTGGCGAGCTTCAAAGCTGTTATTTACTCAGAATTCTCCCGATAGAGTTGTTTTGCAATTCTTAATCAAATTTCCTCACAAGCGTTAGCTTAAAACAGTTAGCAAACTAAGCGAGTTATCACAGAGTAATTAATAAAAGTGTTAAACGGAATTTACAAACCGCAGGCATAAAGTGAGGCTCTGTATGGCAGATGGCCATCACAATATCAAAATGAACATGTTGTCGCACCTCTCTATAGCGCTGTCAAAACAGAACTTGCACTACTTGCGCAAATTTCTTATTCATAGCAGGCAAGAGATATGCACACCCCCTCTTTACTCCACAACACCCAAGCAGTGCGACACAATCAATACCTTATCCCCACAATCTTTGTGTCTGGAAAGCAATCTTACAACTCATTGATCAGAAAATTAAAGCAAGTAATCACCACGTGGTTCCACCTGCGTTAGGCACTAAATGATGACGTTGTGAGTGCATGAGTAGTCTTTGTATTTTTTGCGTTAGGAAGGGACAAAGTACAGCGAAAATAAATTGCCGGCAGTGCATCAAAGAGAGAACGCATCGAGTATGTCATCCTTGCGTCCCTTCTGCATGGGGTTACCGGGCTCCGAGAAATGCTTGAAGTTTCTGGGGTTCAAAGAAAAAGAATTCGGAATCTAGACACTGCGTTAGAATCAAACCTCGAAATAAGAATACGCTCTTGTAAAGGATTTAATGTCAAGTGTTCACATAACATGTGTTAAACGATAAAATCAAGTTGCTTGAAAAAATAGCATTTGAAATCTTAATACTACTGTATATTACATGTATGAAAAATACATACATGTATTGAGGACCCACTAATCGTAAGTATATGCGAAGTAATAAGGATAAACTCAGCATATATTCAATATCGCATAAAGTTGGTCGGTATAAGCTTATTAGTCAATAAAATGCTTATCTAGAGGATGCTTAGATTGAGGTCTTGACTTTAATCACCATCTTTGGTCTAGTCTACCACCTGATTAGAAATCATATCTTACACTACACTAGTCGCCTAAGTCAACTTGCACTAAACCTTTTCAGATAATTTACGGATCTCTAAAAAGACAGGCAAGCCTAATCGTCAAATTAGCCTGCACATAACTTTAAAGATCAAATTGTTAATATAGTGAATTATATGATTATTGAAATATGGCTCACTAATGCTTGATAAGTAGAATAGTAAGTCTTTTGTATGAAAATATCTAGTTAAAAACGAAAATACCTGGGTATTAACATTTCACTGGCTGCATTATCATCTTACTTTTCACTAAGGAAATTATCTAAATTTGATCTAGCCACAGGATCCATTATATCATCTAAATCATCTCAGACTGCCACCCCCTAAACTAGCTAGCTCAATTTGTAGGCTGTGTTAGACTCCGTATTGTTTTACCTTAGGGCTCTCAGTACCTCTATTACCTCACCATATCGTATATCTGAAAAGATCCTATGCAAGCTTCTTAATCGTCTTCTATTTTTTCGAGCCGACTAAGTCTAACTTTGAACTTTGTGCTAGAAGAGGGAACCTCTGAACCGGTTCGTAGAATATTTTGAGTGAAGGTAGTGAAGGAAATTTTTGTTGGACCAAATTACCATCTACTAATGAATACATTATTTGTATTATTTGTGGAAATTTCGACTCGGATGATATTGATCTTGAAGACAAACTCCTCTATTTACAAGTGTTAGAAGCAGCAACTTGTCTGGTTGATAGATGGACAGGAAATCAGCCTTTCTCTGCTACCTTTGAAAAGAAATCTGTTCATCAATATTTATTTCAGGCGTTGAAGGAATTTAATGGTTTACTCAATTAGGAGGGTTATTTGCTTAGAGAAGTACACCACAGGAGATTTTTGATAGGTTTTATAAGAATATCAATTAAAGAGAGTTATGACTAGAATACGAATGTCTATGTTAAATGGAGGACATTTTTGAAAAAATACAACACGTTGTACAGTCCTGTTAGGTATGAAGTACAGCCAAGATTTGTGTTTAGTAGTCTTACTCAACTATCAATCTATTAAAAATAAATCCAAAATATTCCGATATTCACCACGAAAATTTAACCTGATCTTCTATAATATGTATGTAGTAAAGATAACAAGTCTATAACTACTCTCAATCGATTTCTAAAACCGTCTTTATCTTCTCCTTGTCTGATACCTAAATTTTCACCTATATTACGATTAAGGCCTATCTACGTTATATTTGATAAAGAAGAATGTAATTCCGTTTTATTAAGATATCTTCTCAGTAATAATCCACCTTTCTCTACCACAGAGATTCTGAGTTTCAACGTCTATCTTACTTAGGGAACAATTTACCTACGGTAAATCGAATGTCTATTCGGAATGAACTTGATCTTATATGTAAAAGCGAGGTTAATGAGCTTAGGCTATGTTTAGCTAATAATCTCGGCCGGATCCCCTTAGTATAGACAAGTGGTATTTCGATAATAGTAACGACTTTCTAGCTATTGTATTACACCACTAGAATAATAATTTCTCTCCATAAAAATTTTTTAAAGGATTCAAATATCTTAACAATAGCGATTCTTTCACTGATGAGCTACTTTATTTTATTCGTTTAAAAGTACTAATCGAGTGTAATATTAAGAAAAGAATAGTATCTATTACTTCAGATAATACCTCGCCTATATCGAATTTACTTGTACGATTTATTGACGAGTAAAACACGAAGCTATGTCCTAAATTTTTGGGCGACATATGACTTTTTGGACACGTTCTAAATCTTTTATCTAATATCTTTCTTAGCTATACATTTTTTTTACCAAACGTGACGAAGAAATTTCACGCAAATCTTCGGAAAATCGAGGATGATAATCTCACAACTAGTAATATTCCTAAGCCCTGCTATGAGCACACGTTTCTTGCACCCAGGATTAGTGACAATGTCGTCCAAATATTTGATCAGTATTTCATACATGAAAGAACTTCTATATAACTTCACCATAATAATTCTCAATGGTAGGTTTAGTCATCGTCCAAATCTGCTAGGAAATGATTTTTTCTAATCATCGCAAGTATCACATGATACAATTATCGTCAAGTTTTTGTTTAATTACGCTAAAATATGCATGGTGCCTAAAAAAGATAGTATTATCGTGCACACCGAACAGCGATTTAGCGCGACCTTAATCCTTGCATTTTGTTGTGCTGGTAATTAGCCGAGGCTAAGAAACAAGGGTAGCAATCACTCGGTTCCGTTATAACGATAGAATCGTCTAGTAACGTCTGTCAGCCATGACTAGAAATAAAGAGAATATTCAATACAAAGTATTTAGTTTTTAGAGGTTACGGTAGAAAGGATAGGTTACTAGAACCTTCTATGATTGAAACATGCGATTGGTAGGAATAGTATTACCAGCTCATTTGTGTATATAAAGCACCAGCTCTCCGTAACCCTTAATTTCTCTATGACAAGCAATCAGCATACAATTAAATAGTAATTAGTTGTTCATCTCAAAGCCTCAAGCCAATATAACCTGCGTAAGCTCTCACCTTTACAACACATTTGGACAGAAATGAAGGATAAAAATTATACGTTTTAACCGTTTTATAGCTCGAGATAGTTGGATAAATAAGTAAATAAGGTGAGAACAGATGTAATTATGTGCGAAAAACATTAATTAGGTAAGATAAGCTCGAAGATTTAGGATTTATTTATGTTTTGTGATGCTTGAAAACGCGGAAATGACGCGAGATATGTGTGGTAGTGTATGATAAATAAGTGACACGACCACGCTGTAAATAGACTTCAATAAAATAAAGAATAGAAAGGGAGAACGACTTTAACTTAATTCCATATCAATTAAGTCAAGTTAGGTAACTCTTACTCAGATGGATTGGCGAGAATTTTCAAACCCCTTAAAAGAGGGTAAGGTTAATCCATGCAAATGTGGTTGTTTCTTATATGCAATAATCATTTTTGTATAGATAATGATGAATTTACCAAGTAAATAGATATTCATGCGGGATAAGCTAACCAAAGATAATTATGTTATAAATTTAAAGCACTTAAGTCACTAGCTAGCAAGAGATAGCTCCTGCTAAATTTTTTGCCTGGCACAAAACGAGTAGTGCTACTCGTACATCCAAACCGGACCTATTTTTATTTCTCTTTCACAGAAGCATTCAATTTTAACCACTTCAGTCATCTTATCAGTAGCATTTACCCTATGATATTTAACTGCTTTGGCGTACCACAAAACAGCCGTATTCGGAAAAGTAACTATTGATCACAGAGTAAAGTTTCACTAATCAGATGGCTGAAGTTGAAAATTGAAAGTTTTGGTGACAGACCAATAATGGGTCCGGTTTGGATGTACGAATAGAATTACTCACACAGGAACTAATGCATATCTTCATGTGTGCATTATTAGCGATAATTTAACGTGTACTCAATTGGGCAAAATGTGCGTTAGCTATGAAATTTAATGGTGTAATTCTGGCCAACGTTTGAAGGCCGACTCGCTAATAGTAGCGCAGATATGCAGAAACTGCGTACGAGTCCAAGACATCTCACGATACAAAATAAGTGTGGGCTCATTGATAAAAAATTTTAAAAGTGCCAGAATTGTTAAACTAATCATCACAAAATATTTAGAAGGATCACAAAAAAATTGTACCACACGAATGAGTGCATAAAATATTTCGCATGTTTTTTATGGTCGACCTGGATGGGTCAGACTGGCAAGAGTGACATAATGGCTATAATAAGCCGCATACTTTATGCTTACTGCATTACACATTACACTTAGTCATAGTCCACCACTTATTACGCATTGCTTTATCGCTGACTAGACTAAGCCTGTTCTTGTTTGCAGAAAACTAAATTGAAAATTTTCACTCACGACCTATGCCTTTCTTGTTTCACCCTGTATTTTCGTTATTTTCTTTCTAGTATTTTAAATAAGTAATGAGGTAATTTGAGATAGTATAGCATTACTACTTATTGTTGCTTTGTATCTCGCTTAATATAGACTAGCGCACTGATCAAACTAGTTGTCATAGCAACTGAGCTATTTGCAATTAGAAAAATAGAGTTAATTGCAAGAAAAAAGTTCTAAGCAATTATACTCTCTAATTATTGAAAAACTTTACCACCTCCAAAAAATCTTCAATTTAAAGGGCTTTAATCCTTAGAGATTCTACTTTGTAGATCATAACTTTTACCTGCCAAGTTTGCCGAGCTTGTTCTTAAGCGGTACTTCATAAGCGAAACAAGCTCATCGTTTTAAGCGGCACATCTTAATAACGAAACTGTTTAGCTCAGCTTTTATACATTTAAGGATAGTTTAATTTCACCCATATTTAGAGTATGTGTCATTGAAAGATTTTGAACAAAAAGTTTTATTCTGATTTTGTATACAAAAAAAGGTAAACGTATAGGCTTGTGTGAATATACTTTTCTCAATTTACTCTCATATTTTAATTGTGTATTCATGATGGGATTTCATTACAAAGAATCAACTCTAATGACAGTTTAAATTAATAGCGATAATAAAATTGTTTCTCATGATCGTCAGTTCCAGGGAGATGAATCGAGATTCAAGAAAATATTAACTCATTTTTGGTTGCTATATATATTTCATTTGTCTTTATAAATTACAAAGAAGTGTAATACATTAGAATTTAAAGAAGTCGAACAGAAGTTAACCATTTAATAGTACTTCATGGGCCAAACTTGAAGTGATAATATCTCACTGAACCAATTGCATCAATTAACCCTCACTCAATACGGAAAATGAAAACATTTCTTTGAAATGAGAACATAAATGAGATTTACGATAAGAGTTTTTTTCTGATAAGCTGTGTAACTAGAATGCACATATATTACTTGGTCCATGGAAAATTCGTTGGTTACTGTGAGTGAGTCAGTAGGAAGATCAAATGCAAGGTAATATATTGGTTATACGTTTCAACATAGTCACTTATATTTCTTAGGTCCTAGAAGAATATTGAAGCAAAAAAAATACTTAATAATATGATTACACTTTTATGAATCTCAAAAATTTATCAAATTGGTATTTAACATGGTTACTCTACTTATTGTGCAACATGAGTTTTGATTGCATCCTATCTTACTTTTAAAACTTTCGATACAATTCTCTGACTTCTATTTCCTGTACCATTGGACGACCTATATCGCCCTGTCGCTAAGCCGGAGATAAAAAATACATTACAGTATTCTTAGGGTATCAATTTTCAGACCAAAAACTCCGCGAACTTTGACTTCCTGAAAACAAGGAAACCAGATACGAAAGCAAAAAAAATAAATTGGAAATAGGATTGATGGCCCAAATTGATAAAAACCCTTAAGATCATTAAGTTTACATGCTAAAAGACATTGCTCTTTCAAAACCTTGATATGGTACCTTGGGAAAACTGTTATATTCCATTGAATTTCCAGCAGGCTGTAACTCAAAGGGCCACTCGAATCCTGGTATATTACCAGCCTGTAGGCTGTATGAAATTTCTGGTAGAGAAATGCTACGTATGTTATCTGGTTGAGTGTATAGCTCTCCATTTGGCATATTTTCTGAAGTAGCCCATCCTACCTTTGATATGTTCATGCTATTTAAAGCAAAATTTTCCTGACACATCCCATTAGGTGTACAGGCCAAGGAAGAGAAAACATTCTGATTAAAGGGCTGCTCTACTGGACCACAGTTCCACTATCAAATTCTATTAGTCTTCAATTCAACTTTTACCTTTAGGAAAAACTGAAAATGGGCTGGAAAATACTTGGACTCATTACATTTTCATTCAAGTTTGGCTGGGTATTAAAGCCCTCAAAGTTTGCTTCTTGGCACAATTCATTATTAAGTGGCCGTTGTTTCTCCTGCATTGATAATTCTTCTATAGTTGAAACGGGTAAAATCGAGGAGATACTTGGAGAATCTGCATCCATTTTTCCTTTTAGCCTTGTCATCTTCATTTGCATTGCAGCGATATTATTAAATACGCCAGTTGTCTCAATAACTATTTCCTGGACTTCTTTCCAGGAGCGATGCTCAATATGACATAAACGAGCAACTAGCCTATCTACAGGCTTAGTATCCGGGCGCTCTATGGCCCGGTGCCAAAAAGCAGTGTCTCTTTTCCTCGATCTCCTTTTTTTTGAAGACAGAGTTTCTCTTCGTTGCCGTCTGGCTCGAGACATATTTGTCCTCGATTTCAACAAAGCATTAGGGATGCAAGATATGGAAACTTCTTGGTCTAAAGGAATCAGCGGGAAAGAATTCAGCTCAAAGTTATTTGCATAGTCAGGTAGACTGCTCCATGGATCAAACTCACTACTTTGTAATGTAACTCCACTTGACATCTTGATGCTTTTATAGAATGAGTTTTATTATTTTGAGAAATGATAAACTGAGATATTTGGAATAATTGAGAAGTCACTAAAAGATAGAACAAGTCGGGAGTACAATATGACACAAAACTGGAGTTTTATATCACGCTTATGTAGATTATTCCGACTGATTCTGTCTCGTAGTTTTTGAGGAGATTCGGACTCCGAACTATGCGAATATTGAAAGTCCTTTTTTAATTTTTGATGCTTAACCATATCCAGATTTAACATAGTCATAGATGAACTGTCGCGCATCATAAATGATCATCGATTCGTAATACCCTCATCTATTGGTCTAATAACAGCCCAGTTCACTGATTGCAATAGGTACCTGATGGCAAGGAACTGTTATCTTCTACTTGAATTTGACAAAGACTGTATGGGTAATAGTAAGCATCTTACCAGGGTATAACTAGCATGGCTTTATGGGGAAAAGGCAGAGTTTAGGAGTGGGGTTGCTTCTTAAGCCCCACAGAAAAAAAGAATACGATGATAATTTGACGAATAGAACAACGGAGAGACAACATCAGAGTTTACAATGTCGGCGCTTATCCGTGATTTAAAAAAGAAAAAATAAGTTCTTATTTCGTTCTCGAGTAGGTACAATTGTTTGAAGTAGGTAATCAGTTTAAGAGCCATCAATAACATTCATGGTATTCGAGAGTAATAGCCCTAGTTTTACTTACTTTCAACAAAATTAAACAAGTTTGCTGGGCAATTATTTCTTACCATTTATTTCAAGAGAATGATGGATCTGCTTAGATGCCTTGAAAATGTTTTATTCTCGCCTTAATATGTAATTAAGTAGATATACTAGTTTAAGGCCGAAAATAAACTACACACGGGATTAAGTCAACAACACTTGATTTTATTTTATATTTAATGAGGAAAGGAAACATTTAGTGGCTTGGATCAATTGATGAAGTATGAGATCAGTACATAACAGCCTAGTTAATAACTATCAAATCTTAGCTCTAAATTCTTGAACATAATAGGCCATCAGGTAGCTTCTTTTAAAGTCGCCAGTAATTAAATTTTTTCAGTAAATATAGACGCCCTTGAAAAATTCTGGTAGATGAATAGAAATTGTAAGGAGTACTGGAAAAAAATTTCACACTAGGGTTTTTTTCTTTTCTTTCCATTCCATGCTTGTTTTCTCAAACTCTCGAGTTTGCTGATTTAGGATAAGATCAGGCTTTAAGCTCAACACGTGAATTTGTCCCCAAAATAACTCTTAATCTTGCTTTTAACGGGTATCTGAAGAACTCCCACCCTCGCCCGGGCTGATAGACCGATAAGTAAAATAACTTTAATTCTTCCCGTAGTTTGAGATTTTATTTGTTCCTACAAACTGAAAATTCTTAAAGTTAGAAAGGGATTATTTAAACCGTTATTTTCCTATTGTGGATGTAATGACGCTTGTTTATGGTGTGTATTTTCTTTAATAAATCTAATGAAATACCGCAGTTGTTTTTTAAATTTTACCCGTTTCTGTAAAGCATATTGGCCATTAAAATATCCAATCCCTGAGTCTAAGTGCCGGTGTCGCTTAAACTGATAACTGATTGGTTTTTTTACTTCTTTTGCTCTTTTCTGTCTATCCTCCAACTTCTAGACTCTCTTCAGTTATATTCCAATTTAGCACAGGTTTCAGAAATCAAAAAAATCTCATAATCAGGTTTAACGACAGAGATAGTTTCTTTCGAAAAATTCATCAACCAAATTCTAAGAGCATGGAGCATGATAGTAAAAAAGGGGTCTTCGTCCCCATTCTCAAGGATGCTCTTAATCAAAGCGCTTCTAATACTTTCTCACAGATCATACAAAGTTCTGAATCCCTTAAATAACTTTTTGGTACGATCAAATTGTCACAGAATATGTCGAGTTGAGCATCTGAGGAATATGAAATTTATCTCGCTGTCGATCTCGTTCCTTATTGAATTGATCTAGTTCTGAGACTCGAGTGATTGACTGATTGCATAAAGCATAGATAATGCAGTCGTTAAGGAGGGACACCAGTGATTGGAAGTTCATAGATCTTGAATACAGCAGCGGTTATGAATGTTGTTGTTCCTCAAGAACTGTAGCGTGACCGCCGTTAAAGTTTATAGTCCGTGCACACTGACAGATCATATGTCAGCGGAGTGCGGCGGGAACTTACCGGGAATATGTTTGAGCAAGGAATATCCATGACCTCTACTCATATCCCTGATCCGATTTAAATGCTGACTAAGCTCTGAGTAAGTACCGTTAGGCCTTAGTTTTTTTCTGGAAGAACTGGCTAAACTCATCATCTAGTGCATTCTGGTAAAGACTTTAAACTACTTCATTTTATCCTACTTAGTTAGGGGGTTAACTCAAAAAAAGAGGTTTGTCGAGGAATAAAGTTACCATGACGGCACTGTATGATCCCTACATCTTGGTTATTAAGGAAGGACGAAGTCCATAAATAGAACATCTTCAATAACTGTTACTATGGATACGAGTACCGTCAGAAGTCAAAGATCACCACTGGTATATTGAATATCTCCAGGCCGCCTTAAATAACACGGTAGTTCAGCACAGATCGGGGAAAACCAACACTTGTCCTAGGCCCCATATCTTGTCTAGAAAAGTGCATCACAAGACAGTAGTTTATTTCACACATTTTGTAACTATGCATAATCTGTCGTCGTCGCGATTCGCAATCAATTAATTACATTACAAGTGTCAGACAGATTTCTAAAAAGGAATGAATAGTTAGCTTCTCACCAGAAATCCAAATTATCGACTCTATCACGTAAAATCATAGATGGTTATCGTCCATTGTAGTACATGTCGGAGTTTACTCTTCCATTTGTATCGATTGATCAATGCTTCGAGAGATTGATTTTGACCATCAAAAATACTACAGCACGTCCTGATTAGTCAGAATTCAGTCTTCATCAGCAATGTAATCTGCTCGTTAAAGTATGATCCTTAGTTTTGCGACTGTTCATTCATCCATCTGACTAAGAAATTTATGATTGAATTTTCATCATTCAAATGAGCTCATTTACTTCAACGCAAAATGTAACTCGGGGATAAAGTTCTGGAGACGTTTATTTTGTCATTTTTTCATTATACATTAATGCGCCTCATTTAGCTAGGCTTACTAGGATTTCTCAAAACCAAACTTCGTTGCCAAAGTACCGCTGTGGATTTTGGCGCTATCACAAATTGTAATGTTTCAGATCTCAGGCGGCAAAGTAGTTTTAACTGTGGGTTTTTTCTGGAGTACAAATTATTTTTTCATTTAAATTTTAGAAAGGCGCACCAGTCTAGACCGGAAGCATAGTGACAGGATACTGGATATAACGAGATTAGCTGCATCGCAGAGCTTGTGATGAAACATTAATCTCAGTAGTAATCAGTGTATTATCGACCATCATGATAAAAAAGTATATGGAGGTGGCTAATTTGTGTAAAGTTTGATCTGAAGATCGATTTGCAATCTAAGTAACTTTGATTGGTGGTAAGATTATGCAAGTACCCGAGACCGACTAATTGGATAGTGAAACTTAATAGTAATCCTTGAGCGATGGATCTTCGGTATTTTATTTCTTTTTAAGGTTAGCCGAAACTATTTTAGACTCAACAACATCAATGTCCGAGTTATGAGTACATCGGGCTGGGTCTTCCTTTACCGTTTGAAAATGTCCTGGTGAGAATATCGTTCTTGGATAACAATTAAGATAATTAAGATAAATTATTGGACGATCGACTTCACATAAATAAATCATTAATCACTCACTCATGAGCCATTGATCAATTTTGGCCAAATCGCGTGCATAGTAGCGCTTATGCATGAAGAAGTCACTCACATACATCAATTTTTTAAATTTTTCCATACATTTGCTCTTTGCTCAACGATTCATCCACATTCAACAGTCAATTTTGTAATAATAAATCTCAAAAGGGTTCACGCAATTGCTTGTTCAGCATTTTTTATTTGGCCTAGAATTACCGAAGACTATTCGACTTATCTCTCTAAACCGTATTTATTCTATCTTCAATTAAAAATAAAGATTTCCTGAGTAAAAACCAGGTTTCATATGCCGGAAATCTACCGCAAGGTGTGGATTATGTTAATTGCTTTTTCTCTAATTTTTGTTTCAGCCGTTGAGATCTAAAAAAACAAACCAAAAAGATGGAACAGAATTCTGAATATTGCCAAAAAAATCTTACAGGTCACTTTTCTACCATGCAACAAAAACTGTTGCACTTCTAATCTCTGTTTACCTAATTGTTTTAGATCTTAAAGAGATGTATAAGAAAGTTTTTTTTCTTATTGGATGCCCGTACCACTAGTTCCGACTCTATCGATATGTGATAAATAGAAACAAAAGGACTTTTCTGAAATGAATCCTTGATGGAATTTGAGAGTTTTAAATTTTAGACAGATATCCAAGGAAATTAACTTGTCGTAAGTTACAAAAAAAAAGAAAAATTTGTCACAGAAGCAACCAAAAACTAAAATATATTCTAAAGATTTAAATGATAAATATTTTCTTCCAGTATAAGGGCTACAACTAGATTAAGATTGGCAACAAACTAGATATGAAGGTTATAGAGATGGAAGTCCTCTACCAGCCAATAGAGCTTAGAACCTTATCGAATGTCAATTTTTCTTCATTCTTCGGCTATCTAGGGCTCTGAAAATAAACATGTCGCTCGTAGATACGAACTTTTCTTATATTTAAATATTTCCAAGATTTTAAAGACAAGTTATTTTTATCATTCAATGGGTACTGTCTGCAAAAAAAGATAGAAAGATGATTGAGACCATTAATGTTTACATTTTCACTTATGAATAAAAAAAACTTATCGAAAGCCACTGTATTGCTTGGCTAACATTGTCAGCCGAAATAAATATATTAGGTTCAAAGGAAAAAATTATAACAAGGAATACATTATATAAGCATAGAGTGTAGAGTTTGGGCGGCTAAGAAAATATATTCTAGAGATAAAGATATTCATTTAAGATCCTGATCCTCCTCCACATAGGCCAAAAAAGACTTTACCAAAATTATCAGACATAACCATCATAACACAAAACTCATTTTATTTTTCCCTCTTGGTCGATTCCTATAGCATTCATTCTCGCTAGCTTCAATGAATACTTCTTGTTTTCAAAAAATAAAAAAATAGAGAGTTCCTGAATTCGCAATTCATCATCATATTTCTTTTACTTAAATGATTACATATTAAAACTATCGGGATTATTATGAGTCATAAAGACAAATTTTGCACCCCTTTTATAGTTTGTAGGCAGTGTTCAAAAAATATTTCCTAAGCATTAACGTTCATATGTATTAAAATTCTTATTATAGATCTAAAAAATTTGTTTAACCGTCGATACATTTACTTCATATCTGTACTTTAGGATGATATTTGGAAATACGAGAGAGGGAGAGAGAGCCAGACAAAAAATTCAGATCTAAGCTAACATTACTGCTATTGCCTCATACTTTAGAGACCATGATGTAGCCCTCAGATTTGGCAATTCAACACTAATTTTTATAATACTTTCTATCAATTTCTCATATTTATTGTAGTGCATCTTTCATCCCGTTTTAAATTTACACGTTTCTTGATAAAGATCCCTCAATGCTATACTATATCTATTGGATTTTTTCATTTTATTATTGTTTTCTTATGAGAGAAAAAAATTCTTCCTCAAGTACAGTTAGTAATTCCTATTTCAAACCCCCTATTATACAATTTATAAATTTAATCATCTGTTGGCTTCAAAAATAATAATTGAGAAAAATATTTTCAATATTTAATACATGGTTTAGATAAAGAAATAAGGTGTCTTTCCTCATCAAGTCCTTGATTTGATATTTAGAACAGTGGTGAAAAAAACTCAAGAACTCAGAGCACATTGATTATTTTATAAAGAATTTTGAAAACAATAGTTAAAATTAAATACTAAAATTAAATCAAGAGATGTGTTTTAAAAAGTAGTCAATCTCAGTCAAGTCAACCGGAGCTCTACATATTTTAGATGATTAACCCCCCAAAAAGGGAAAATTGCAATTGCGATATATTTAGTAACCTCAAGCAAAGTTTTAATTTGAAGCTTGCAAATAATCTCATAACTTGAAAAAAATAAATCAAGAACGTGAATCATAGATTCTCATAAGTTGTCCAATACTTGGAGGTACCACTCATATATCTCTGTCTAATGAAAGTTGGTCCGTACAGAACCTAAGAAGATAAATTTTACATACCCTATGACATGACATTGATTTAGAATATGTAAAAACCTAAAGAATATCTCTTCTAGCATATGAACAGTATTAGGTTTAAAATTTAAGTATGTGTTTAATTTCGAAATTTGAAGCTGTTAAAAGTAACCGCATTGACAATGAGATTTTATGATATTTGTTGGGATGAAACTACACAACTTCTATAAGGGTTTAACGGGTTCGGCTCAATATTTTCAAAAATATTTATTGATAATTTGAGATCTTTAAGATAATCATCTTTGCTATTTTTTTAAAACACAGAATGTCCTCAATTAACTTTTACTCGCACCAGCTCAAGCTAATTAGAGCCACTCCCAAAAACTTGGTGATATATATTAATATTGCAACTATGTTTAGCTCCAGGAATATTGGCATGATTCTTCAGGGAGATCAGTCAATCCCGAATAAAGAGAAACAAAAACCTGAAAGAATATTTGTCTAGTTATATTATTATTTCATTCACGAACGGTTCCAAGTCAAAAACAAGATAAAGTATAAATATGAAAAAGTTATATATGTACAGGCGAAAAGCACTTTGACTGGAGGTTCTTGTCATTTTTTCGTCATCAGAAGATTATTGTACTTATCTATCGAGCTCTTTTTTATCTAGGCGATGAATTTAACTATTTGCTAGATTCTTGTTATAAAACTCATCTTAGAAAATTTGAGTCACAATTGGTAGTTACTGTGATAATTTTTCCGATACGATTTCACTTTTAAAATATTTTAAAGATTTGCATGAAAGATGCTTATGCAGGAAATATACCCCTCAAAAAAGTGCATAATGTTGTAGCTAGGCATAGAAGATTCAAGTGATAGAGTCAGACGAGGTAGGTATTTTAATCTGTTTTTAACCCTTTTATATCGAAATAGCTAGTATTAAAGGAATAGGGCCTTTCTATTGGGAAACAGCAGACGCCAGAGTATCTATAAACTGTTAGAATTCATCATAGAAAAAGGATCTAACTTCATTCAATCCATCACCATCAGTAATCAAAGCTTGGTTAACACTGCAGATTCACCTATGAAATTTCACCTCTTCATCTACATAAATTGCATTTCTGATAGCTTCTGAGATGGAATTGCAGACTCGTAGGATACACCAATTAAGTAGCAAAGCCATCTTTATTCTCCCTTTAATTGAGGATGCTAATTTGTATTACACTTGACATTTCCAAATTTTGAAGTTCAATAAGTAATAAATCCGATATCGATTCGAATGAATAGCTCTTGATCAGGATAATCTAACTGATTTCTCATTACTAAATACTAGAATGTGTTATCAAACCCACGTCAGCTTTTTCCTTTAGATTTGTCTACAATCATTGGCAAGCGAAACACCCAGGTCTCAACGATGTCATACACGGATTTAAGAATATTCCTTTTTCTTCAAATTTTATTTCTATTCAGAAATAATGTCGCCATTAAGGAACTTCGTATCTCCGAAAGGATTTGTCACGTTTAAAAATCCAGCGCCTCCTGAAGCGTAACCCTAGTCATGAAGTATGTCTCCAGACTTTTTGGGAATCTTTTCAGATCACTGAGAAAATCCCTGACCACAACTAGGGATTTTAAAATCCATGTCCTGATTTGGAATCAAGAACCCTTGATTGTAAATTAGCAGGGAGTCTTAGGACTCATGATTATGCATATTTTGACAGAAAGTCCAATGAAAGAGATTTGCAATGGTTCGACTTCTTGGGATATCACAGCGATATAAATGATTTTCGACTGATAGTTCGAATTTACTCTGTTTTCTCGATACCAGCCTCTTAGTTATAAGTGTTTATTTATCGGGTTTCTCGACTCCGAGCGATTGGTAGGCTAAATCAACTGTGTGCTTTACTGTTTCTAGTACCTCAATTCCAATAGAGATCATCGTACTGCATGTTTCTCTACTGTTATAACTTAGAACTTAGGGGCTACCGAGAAATTATGACTTTGGCCATTACGTTAGAGTAATAAAAGTAGAACAGGATCTGATGGGAATTTAGAAAAGTTCTTTTCCAGAATCAAATCTAATCCGAAGATTCTTCACAGCCTCGTTCAGACTTCATGTTGAAAAATTGAATAATCCAGCCAAAAGGTTTGGGATTTCGGCTTGCTACAATTCCTAAATAAGGTAAAAATTGTTGGGTGTGATCGTCCCACAAAGGATTACATCTTCAGATGTTTAACTGATTCAGCTGTCCAGGTGACTGTCCCTGCTTCGGTAAATAACATCAATTACTAAATTAATGCAGCAAAGAATGTTTTATTTTTGCAAGCCATGCCCCTGTCTTATCCTATGTATATATGCGCCCTAATTTATTTATAATACTTGCAGAATTTCTACATATAAAATCGTTTTTCGGCTCCCCTAAGGGGGCCTGAGCATTGGTCAAATCCGACGGGGTTTTTCCTTGTTTGGAGGAAACGAATTGCAAATGCCTCGGTTTTTTGCAGAAGAATCATGCCGACTATTATTCGTAATCTCCCCCCTGTAATCTCCGGTACTTTCGAGGAAAGAAGTCTAAATGGCGAATTGACTTGCTCAGATCCACTGTTACATTAGTCCTTCGCAAAGTTCCTTCTACTAGACATATGAATACTATTGTCTAATATCATAGATTGACTCTGTCTTAAGGCACAAGCTATGAGCCATCTCTATCACACTGAATTCCCTGCGGAGCCCCAAGTGCAATATCATTTATTAATATGAGCAACGTATTTTGTTTTCCGACAAAAAACCTCCCTGGTTTAGGAATAATTAATTTCAATGTGTGGAATCATTCTTGCCTCAAAGTGATTTGTGTTTTGAAAAACAACCTTAATATGAGGTTGAAGACAAAAAGATCACCGTATTCATTTGCTCTGCTGTGAAATGACACTGTTTAAGTTTATAACGAATTTATATTCCATCTATCTAATCAACTGAATTGAGCTTGGGTCAAGAAACACGATATAGTGGCTATACATTTTGCAGCCATATAATTCAAATTTTTTTTAACATAGCTCTAGAAATTGTCTTGGATTATACGATTTTTGTGTATGCATAGCATAAGTGATAGGTGTAGTTGAGCAGCAATTTAGTATTTACCCCTTCAACTTACAAAATAAATAACTGATGATAAGATAGGACTTTTGGGATGGAGTAGCTGCATTTTTCTTCTGAGGAACAACTTGCCGGAAAACTACTGACTTTGCGGACTATAGAAGCTAGGCAACATTCTAACTCTCCATAATTATCGATAGCGCTGGTACTTTTAAAATATTTTTATATCCGATTTTTGATTATATTTTTAACTTGAGTCTACATCAAAAATGAACTTCCTGGTTTGCTCTTTCTTTAGCTCCATCAGTTTGGGGATGGTAGGCAGTGTTTAGACGTTGCTCCATACCGACTAATTCTCATAGCCGCTTCCAGAATTTACTAGTCCAATTTGTTCCTCAATCGCATATTAAGGCTTTTGGAAATCCATGGAATCGCCAGTAACATCTAAGAAATCTTTCGGCACAAAACTCTGCATCCATTTTGTCCATAGCCTCTAATTTTACTGCTTTTAGCAGCCTATCTGTTATATTCGTAATCGGAAATCTCCAGAAAGTCGCAAAACTATGTCTCAAGCTCCGGATACACAGGATGATTTGATGGTAGACGAATAAAATAGAAGCTATAATAAGAGATAGATATGTGGTTGAAAGAAGAGATAATAACAAATTTGCCAACTCCGAAGCATGCCTGCACCATCATACTCAAAGCACAGGGTGCCACCATTTAAGATACACACTTTAGCTTGACTTCTATATCTCTTTTTGGAACGAGTTTTTCAAGTTAACTCATTTATCAGGACCCCTGCTAATGACATTTCATCAATTCTCTTTCAATTTCATTATATAAGTTCAGGATGTTGGTATGGTACAAAGACTTAACGCTTTTTAGCCAATAAGGTCCATGTGAAACATCCTAAAATGACAGGAGCTAGAGAGAGGTCTAATTTCTCTAAATTCATGCTCCAATATAATTTATGTTTAAAAATCTCGAAATTCTTCATTTCCTCTGAGACTTCAAACAAGCTGCACTGGTTTCGACATTGCGATTTTAAAATTATGTTGGAAATATTATGGAAATTTCGATTTTCGCAAAAAAAATATCACTCTTTAGTTTAATTCAACTCCTAGTTTTTTATTAAGGTGGAAGATTTGCATTAAATTGTTGAAAATTGCAATATTTTCAAATGCCTCGTTATTTTTCAGAGCCAAAATAATAGAACGAAAAGCTAGTATTGAACAGCAACACTAAGCTTTGGTTCCATATATTATCGCCAACAAGAATTGAATATACAAATACGAAGATCCACATTTTAGAGCAAGTGTATTTATTCCTTCTTATTCTTCTTCGTGCATGCTGAATACTCAAAATACGATGTATAATTTTGCTCAGTACATTTCATAAGCACTGATAAAATCCAAATTTTCTGATAGGATTTTTGTGACGATCTAAGATTTAGTGGTTGTTAAGCTTTGAACCGATAAGTATAGACTGCGAGCTGCAAAGTAATACCACTTTGATCTCATACTTTAAGTTGCATATACAAATTAACAAGCTTTTTGATAAACATTAATTTTATGATAATAGCGAGAACGTCGAAGCTAGCTTTATCGTGTAATCGATTCTTCATAGATGAGATAATTTTATTAAAATCTGAGGACAATTGAATTATCAGAAAATTATATCACTGATAAGCACACTCATCCCGATCCTTATCGATTTTAAACGCCATTTTGCCACCCATGAATAGATCTTCGAACTTGCTGGTATTTAAAAGGTGACTAAAAGCAATATTGGATAAATTAAGAATTAGTTATTAAATTTTTTGTTGAATTTTATTCGAATTGAGTGGTGATATCATGGCATGGAATCACCGCAATACGACTATCGATGGGGATCAAAATTTGGTCACGTGATTTATTTAAAATTTAAACTTCTGCATTTCTGATTTGGCCAGAAATGGAGTCAAAAAATGCAAATATCTTACACAGATTAAAAACATGTATTGTATTAAGCAATCCTGTTTCTGATCAGTAAGTGCGCACTGATCAAATTCTATTATATTGTTCTATCTTTATGAAAAAAGAGAAATTTAAGTCTTAATGACTGGGAGGCATACGATCACGATTGATTATTGCCATTACAAAAAAAATTTGAAGACTACATTATCCAAAGCAAGGTAGGATAATGTGTTGCATTTCAATCTAAAAATATGCTCATCAACTCTCTTAAATTTGTCTGCATACGTTCTCACTTGAAAGTAATGATTTCATGTATTGATGAACAACAAAAATATTTTAAATTTTCATGACTATTTGAGCTGCAGAAGGAGCAAAATAGCAAAATCCAATTCTCAAAACAAAATTATTTCTTAAGAATATCACTTCTTAGATCCGTCAATCCAAGGTCCACAAGACACAGAACCCAGCTCTAGGGAATTAAGTATTGAGAACTTTCAAATTTTCTATATGGACTTACGATATTTTCCGCTTGGCAGAAGTGTGTTTGAGAGCTAGAATGAGAAATAAAGTACAAGCGAATTTCGAAAGCGTTTACTTAGAGATTAAAAATACTACTGAATAAACGACGAAATCAATCAGGAAAATGATCATTTCATCAATCATTAAGATCTTAGAATAAAGTCAATTTCGACTGACAACTATCGAAAATGATAAGAACGAAGTATCTAGACATTTTTTTTGGATTAGTCAACAGTGATATAACAAAGTTTCACAAACAATTCAAATACAATCTAATTTGAATTTAAGTGACAAGATGATGGATGATGTTGATTAAGAAGCGCTAATGACTAAACTTTTTGTCATAAAACGAACTTTACTCAATATGTTATCCCTAACAAAGTTGACTTTACTTTATGGCCTTAATCTTAATGTAGAGACTCAAAAGAATCTACAAATTGCAAAGTCGACGATTATAACTACTCAAATAAAAATTTCGTACTATATAACATGAACCTAAATTACCACTGCAAATAATTATAATTTCACATGAGGAAACTATAAAAGCCTTAAAATATCTATTACGTACAAGCTCGCTGATCTAGTACAAAAGACAGATTTTAAGCAAAAATCAATGAACTACATTTATGTAGCATTGCATACAAAAAAAGAAAAATAAATAATGAAACATCTTTCACAAAGAGATTCAGTATCACTTTCTATTTGGAGCAACATTAAGATGCAAAGTGTTAATAACAGAATATCGAGAATTTCCGCTGTAAATCAATATATATTCAAATCATCATCTGCATCTGTCAACTTACCAAAAGCTCATATCCTGAGCAGTTTTATAAATTTTCTTCTAATTTGTAAGATTTTTATCCCTGCTTGTTATGATTACTTGTCTAGCCGGATCAAATGATTTGTAATACTTTAAGTATGGAGATGGCTAAAAAATTTATCTAATTTCAGATTTTAGGCTCAAGATATCAAAGATTTTTAGAAATATATTATACAGTAAATGGGCCCTAAATGATTGGCTCTCGACAACAAATCGTTTAATATATTTTACAATTTAAATGAAAATTTTTGGATCGCTATTCCAGAAAGCCAATATGCTAAAAATAATGGATATTAGTATACCGAATCGATGATGCCAAAGGAAACTCACTGTATATTAGAAAGACTACCACTATATGTTGAACTTATTGAACGAGAAATTTTCTCATTTACTTTCACCTCTGATCTCTATTTTACCATTAGCAAATATTCAATATTGAATATTGTAAGCCTTATTTCTCAAGTTCTTTCTAGATTGTGAGCTAGATATCAAGATATAGCTAACATTGCATTGACTACCATGATATTACATTTCAATTTGGTACCACTAGGAAAAAATAGATGGTCTCGCTCGTTAACAGGAAAATTTTATGGGTAATTTAACTGTTATGAACCATCCCTTAAAATAGTAGCTACCACGGAGCTTCCCCGGATTTTCTTTTTTTTCAAGCGAAGCAGTGGTTCGATTATTATCTTGTTTTCAAAAAAAATCCGAATGAAAGCTGGTATTATTAAATATTTATTCAAAAAGCATGAATCAAATCATTTTGAGTGAGACAGACAGGGAGAGACAAAAAATTCATCAAGGATTCTATGGTCAGTTGTATGAACAAATAAAAATCTATATTCAAGAACTATTTATCTATATATCACTTATAATAAAGTCATATTTTCTATTGTTAAGAAAATGGAAGAAGTAAAAAAACAAAATAAAAAATCGCTATCTTTCATTCCTTTAAATCATTTTTTAGCTCACTCATAATCATCATTTTCCTCGAGGTGCCAGAAAATATTTTCATTCGCTTTTTTTGAAGAGCAAAAAAATACATGCACATTGTATAAAAAATGGATCATATAATATCTAAAATCCTAAATTCAATGTTTTTTTATCAGTTGCACCGTTAAGGATATATAGCTGAGTGAGTTTGCACATTTGCAAAACTATGTGACTGACTTAGATGAAGTTGATCGGTGTTAAAGAGATTAGTTTCCGAGATTTCGGGAAACAAATTGCCTGGAGCTATGCAAAATGAATGAAGAAAGTAATGATCTACCGATAAAAGTTGTTGTTGAGTATTTGTAAGTAGTGTAAAATCTGGTGGTGGTGGTGATGGTGATGGTGTTCTTGGTGGTGGTGGATCAGATTCTCTCAAGAAAAGGTCATCTGGGATACGATTATTTTCAAGAATAAATTCTTGAATAAAGTTTGGCTGATTGTTTTCTTGACTTTTTAGCTCTTCTTCAATTGATTTTTTCTGCCTCCCAGAAAATTAATTTGTCAGCATTTCTCTTCCTTTTCTTTTAAATTTTGGAGATCTTAAAATAAACTCCCCCCAATTGAAATGAAGAAAGTAAAACCTACAATCAACTTTTTATCTAGTCTATTCAGCTTCATCTGCAATCTCTCTATCCTGGCGTTGATACCCATTTCAGTGTTATATCTTACGCAGATATCTTTCCAAGGAAGACCTTCAAATCCTCTCAGCCATACTAAAAGCCTTTCTTCGTAATTTAAATTAGGCCTCTGATACATCCATTCCCAGTGACTAGCAGAACGAACTAATTTTTTTGTGGTTCGTTTTCTTTGACTACGAAGTTTCTTAGTCTGTGAAAATTAATTAGACATTTCAAGAATTAAGTTGAAGTATAATAGCCAAGAGTATTCTCATCCTCTAAGAATAGCTGGTAGCAAAGTAAGATATATAGGTAGAAGACTTACTCGGTGTCCTTTTGTTTGTGGGCTTTTATTGCTCTCATTCTGAGTTATGTAAGGTGTCGGCATATTTTAGATAATTCAAAAGCTAGCTGTAATTATGGACTACTATTTTAGTAATAATATAGGTAAAGAATATTAATAATTAAGAGATACGGTGAAGATGGATTATGGATTGGGAAAAAAAAAGTTGAGACCAATGTCTTAATTATATTACAACTACGAAGCCTAGCTAATTACATTCAGGAGACTCTGGAAATAATAAAAGCTGTTGCTATAAGCTTAAATTTTAAGTTTAAGACTAAAAGCTTGCATTGCACATTGCAGCATTGAAAAATACTAAAAGACCTACCTGACGATCAATCAAGGCACTAAGCTTCATATGTAGCTATAACTTAGATTGAGTTTACTGCTCCAAATGTTGTAAATAACTGCGGCCTAATCGTCCATTATACAGGGATCTTTTAAGCACTTGGGCACGGGTAGTGCAGACTTTGTAAGATAAGTTATTCAGATTTAGTTAGGGTACCTCATTGGATGTCATGATTTGGTACGATAAGAAGAATATTGAAGGAATCAAGTAGCATAATTTCTGATCAAAAGGTAAGTGTCCAGGACTTGCAATTAGGGATATCTCAAAGCTCTCAGTCCTTTCAGGTCAATGTTAATTACCTAGCTGAAAAGTTTCTGGTCATGTGTTTAGAAATCAGGGCCTTACTTTTAGAATATAGCATCATGATCCAAAAATTATATATATTTCATTGCGTACTCGCCCCTCCTCCCTTCCCGACACCTGTTAAATTTTTATTGTTTGCCGAAAAACATCAAGGGTTAATAATGTCTTAGATTATACTAATTTATACGAAAATCATATGTACCTAAGCTGGTCCTTCTAGCCCGATGCCTAGATTGAAATGTGCTAAACGGTAGATTATTATTCGTTCTCGTAAGAACATATTATGATTTATAACGAGATTAACATAGTCTGATGACTTTTGAAGAAACGATGGGATAGCAGTGGTTTTTTCATAGTCAGTTTGATGACCTGAATGATGTAAAGAATTTAAAAAGGGTGAACTAAGAATTACTTAAACCAAGAATCATAGCACAAAACCCTCACAGTTCAGTTCGATGTCTGAAGTTTCCTAATAGATCCTCATCATTTCTCATTTCTCAGCTTGTACTGATCTTTTTCTGTGAGACCATCTGTCTGATTTCAGAACCAAAGCTGATGATTTCTCTAAAAATTTTATTCGGATAGTAAAAACCTAACATTTAAAGATATGAAAATTCCAGGACATGTGAAGTTATCGGTAGGGTTGTAACCTTCATTGATGATTAAATTATAGTAGCCTTATGAAGGGTTCCAAAAGTGGTGCGGATTAGATTAATAAGAAATAAATCTGAGTTTGAGTATGATTATATTTTAAAAATTCTGCTTTTTTGAGTCGAGAATTATAAGGAAAAGAGATTTTTACCTTTTAGCCATACTTAATTTACTCGCTTCATTCTAAATAGATAGACTTCTGTAATTTTAAATAGTGGCTTTTCTTTCAAAGAAATATCTTGGTCTATTTTTGGCCTGTCTAGTTCAGACGTTAATTCCTTGTCTCTCTTGAGAAAACAATGCCTGCTTCTTCCATTCTTCTTTTTCGTTGAAAAAACAAAAACAAATTCGGCTTCTTGCATTGCTTCTAGTATCATTTTATCTTTTGACTAACTTTCCCTTGTAGCATAAAAAAAAGAATAAACGCTGTGATTAAGCTAAACTTTTCTCATCCGTAATTTAGACTTAAAGAGAAACTAGAGAGCAAAACTCGGCCGGCCGCATAATGGATCATAAATAAAATTTTGATGTCCAATAAAGTCTTTAATATTTCGTTCTGAGACAATCATTTCTATTAACTTACAAGGACCAGTCCATGGCCCGAGCAAATCGTAGAGAAATTTTCTTTAATGACACTTCCCGAAATATTTCCGGGCCTGACCGATGATTTACAAGTTGATTAGTACTTCTGTGATTTTAAGTTACGTAGTGTTACCAGCTAACGGCGATACGCGTGCGAGGAATATCTTCCGTACATCATGAAATGGTGCTCTGACAGGATTTTGGCTTTCACCTTGTCTCCTATATCTGGTAAGAAGTTGTGACCACTATTTAGCTGCACATATTGATAATTTGATACATCGGTAACATGGAATATGCGTAGTAGAAGTGATGTGGCAGCGCAATTAAGATTTCAAATCAAGCGAAGAGCTGATCCATTAGCGTAAAAGGCGACTCGGTTATTTCTGACGATCTGAGGTTGAACTGCAACAAACTAACATGTTGTGTAACTGTTGTACAGCATGGTCTGAAAAATTGTCCGTTTTTGGGATTTCCTCTTATCAAGAATTATCTCTCTTCTTTGATTGGTCATTTTTGGGCCAATCATAGTTGCAGAATTAGATCCTAATTTTCGTGCAACTTTTCGTCTAGTTAAATATTCCCGAGGCTAACACACTGAAACTAGCATGAAAATGAGGTAATTAGCAACTTTTCTCTTAGCAAAGATCACAGAACTTTCAAAAAAGGGGAAGAATAGCTAGGTATAATACAACAGCTATTCTAGCATGTTGTCAAAAAAGTTCGGTATAAATACTTGAGGGTCAGACTTAGATGTTAAATCATAAAAAAATTGCTAATTGGAAATTGCTAGTAATGAGACCTTTTCAATTTCCCCCTCTACCTGCTAATGAAGTCAATTCAATTCGAAAGAGTGTATTTTAATTATAAAAATTGAAAAATTTTAGCGGCAGACGATATGATGGAAAAAAGCTATGGTCATAGAAAGAGAACATAGTAAGATATGAAAAAGTGGTTTAAATAGAGAACATTTTTTTTGTGAAGTTGTACTTTGCTTCAACCACTTTTACATTGTTTACTTTCTTTGACCTCAACTTTTTTTTTATCACCTCTTCTACCGCTATAATTTTCCGAATTTTATAATGTACTACGCTTTTTCGAATGGAATTAGTTTCATTAGAAAGTAGCGGGGAATTTTGAAGAGGTCTCACTGTTAGGATTTTTATTATAAGCAAAAACCCCACCAAAAACACCATACATCCATCATTATCAACATTGAAGCACAACATCATACTATGTTAGTCATATTTACATTATAAAATTTGGAGAAAAATTAAAGTATTAAATCTACATTTTTTACAATTTTTTTTTTCAGCGAAAAAGGAGTGTGAAGGGAGTTATGACGAGATAAATAAAACGAGGTGTTTTTTAAGACAAGTTTAAAGGCCTAACTACTGTTTCTTAACTTTTTTTACCTCAAGAAAACCTGACTACGTGATGCAAAATTGAATAAGATTATTTTTTCTATTTTCAGAATTATTATCGAACAATTTTTGAATGTGCTTTTGCGCTTCAAAGTTGGTGATGGTGGATTTTTGGAGTTTTTGATGGTGTTTTTGCTTATCAAACCCTAAGCAATTTTTCGTTCATAATAGCTATCATTAAGGGAATCTAAAGACATACACAACGCTACGGAAATAGATTTCGGAGCTATAGGTATGATAATAGTCTGCTAGTTCGAAGTAGGTTCTAACATGGCATCTGATGAGAATATTCGAAATACTACCTGATGAAGTTCGTCATATGCCTCTTTGCTACAGGGACTCAATTTAAATCCCGATCGGACGGGTTTAGTTAATCCAATTGATGCTGGTGAGATAGAAGATCTTTTGATAACTATCTCACAAATACTAGCAGATGATAGTGTACGCCAATTGTGATTTTCCAATATACGAATGAATAATCTTTTTTTTTGAAACTTGGTTTTGGTCATTCTCTACCTTCACTAAGTTTTTGAAATAGTTTAAATTTTTAAGTCGTATATTTCTCAGATTGTACAGTGGACCGTGGCTGTGCGACTGAAAAAACGGTTGTCCAATTATTTTTATGTTCATTGCGAGCTATTTTTCACATGTTGTTTAACATGCCCTACTCGTTTACACCAGTTTAAAGTAAATTATCAACAACTAAGTACAAAAAAAACAAGGCATAAGAAAATAGTATTTTTGGTGGGGGGCCAAGCTAATGTTTCTCACATTATCTTCCGCTCCATCATTGTGAAGTGAATTAATAAAGTCAATTTAGTAGAAACAATCCTCGCATCCAGCAGAAGATTAGTCAGCCGGTAGGTCGTCAAAATAACTTGTAGCCCGGGCAAATTCTTTAAACTTCTTAGTGCAATTATGCCCAATAAATGATCTTGTGAAGTCTTCGAGTGTACTTTCGTTTCTAAGTTTGCGTGCGGTTGTGGCATAGATTCTGCAGCGAATAAAGTGAATAGGAGAGGTCTCTAGTCCACATTCGCATTCTATATTAGCCTCATTGTGATTAAAACGGCGATGATATGCTGCGAAATCACCGTGACCTGTCCTAGCAGCTATGAGATGATGTAGCAGTAGTCGAGATAAGGAGAGTTTAGGGGGGTTTTCTGCGACGCATCTGCGAATCAAGATCTTGATATCGAGAAGGGCAAACTCCCCTCCACCACCCATCAATCAACATCTGCTGGCGTTGATGCATGAGTCGCCGTAGAGAGGCCAAAGTCATATAGCTGGGTAATATATTTCTAGCTGGTAATGTTCTCAAAGCAGCGCGAGCTTCTGCGTCGGCTTCCTCGTTCCCCTTGATATTAGAGTGACCCGGAGCCCATCTTACTTCAGCATTAGCTCTCTGGGCAACTTCATAAAAGGTCCGAGTAACAAGCAAGCTCGACGAAGACTTTCCTGTTTTTAATGCCCTCACTGCGGCTTGGTTGTCAAGTAGAATAAATATTTTCTCTCCTATTTTTCTCACAGAAAGGGCAGCATGAAAAGCAGCAGTGGC
>PEDP01000168.1:0-35413 GCA_002918395.1 Erysiphe pulchra
GCCATTCCCTGGGTCAATCGTGGGTGACTTCGTGGAAAAGAGGTGCAGAGGGGAACGTGTTGTAGAGACGAAGAAGATTGAGACCCGCGGTTATGAATGGGAACCCTGAAGGGGAGGACTGTGCGAAACTTCTTGGCTATCCTAGATAAGCAAAGCATACTGGGCGTTTACACCGGCACCGCGTGAAGGTGAAGTTTTCGACTTTGCCGGCCTTTTGTGACCTTGCTTAAGTGCCTTGTTTAACTTTCTTGCTTAACATTAAACTTTACCCACGTGAACATTATGCACGATTGGTAATCCATTTCCTCACCAAAATCCACAAACTAACAAAATGTTAAGATATTTATCGCCATAAACTTATCAATTTTTACTTAATTGAAATAATTTAAATTTATATGTTATGAGATAGGTAGTAGATAGTATTGTGGCATAAATAGTAAAACGAAATTACGGCGGGCAGCAGATACGACAGGCAAGAACTCAAGTTTGAATGGTTTAGTAAAGTTAAAGATCTAATCTAAGTCAGAGTTCTATCTAAATACTATTCTAGCCGTCAGTGAAGCTAGCCATATTGGATAATACTACTACATGCACACCTATATCGTGACATTATATAGCTATCCCATTCGTTATCGAATACAATAGTCAAATTATTAGGAAAATAAATGTTGATGAAAGAGAGTTATGGGTGCTTCTATTGTATTGAAAGACTACCTCTTTTTACTTTCCTAATAACTTTATCTGTTCTCCATCGATTTTAATGAAAAAAAAATTGTTAAATTTAGATTTGAAGACTGAGTAATTATCAGGGATTTTAAAAATATTATTTTGCTATTTAGAAGATCATGTTGGGCTTCGAATCTGAATGTTCATAATTAATGAGCTTTTCGTGAGGAATTGTATTACAAATCGTGCATAGAACTCACGTGAGAAAGTATAAAGTTAAGCAAGAGAATTAAGCAAGGCGGTTCAGCAAGGTCACAAAAGAGATATTTGAGGACCCCTAATGCAAATTAACGATACTGTGATTCTTGCAAACGATTAATTCGTAGAATTCGAGATAGAATGGATTCAAATAGACAGTATTAAATGCAAAAAGCAAGTTACTTAACTGCCCAAAAAACCACCAAAGATCAATGGTGATTTAATAACACTCTTTCCGGACAGAAATATTATGTGACGACAGATTAGCCGATTTATCCCTGTAGCATATGCTGGACAGCATATGCCTGCATAGCACGCTTAGTGTTAGACATGGTGTTGTCACGTGATGATATAAAACATCATATATAATATACAGTAAATAACAAACCGGCTGCTTGCGCATAATAATTTCTTGAAGAGGTTGGCTTGCTTGGCGCGACGGGCTCCTCACAAAGGTGGATCAGCTTGGCTTGGTGATTCCTCGACAGAGACGGGGCAGAACAAATATTACAGTTGATAGTAACCAGATCACTCGTCCTCTTTTTGGTATATATTAGAGCTTTCCTATGTCGATAGATAGACCATAGATAAATTATAAACTACCTTTATATACTCAGTAGCTCAGCACTAGTACCTAAACTGTGACACTTTTGATAAATTGGAGGATAACTTCGAAGTCAAAGTTTTTGTTGATAATTTCTTTTCTAATAGCAAAGACTATAATCCTCAATTAAGAAAAATTATTAGTATTAAAGGTGACTTAGGAAACATTATCATTGTTCACTAAAATTCTTCCTAGGCAAATATAGGAGCCTGTATTAAGAAAACTTACGGGCAAATATTCAACAGACATATACCTTGGCAGTCTACATAGATTCAAAATCCCATTTATGACAATGTTATAAGGCTCGACACGACACTAGAGAAACGATTAATGTTATTGTTATTAGAGACCACTTTGCTATATTGCTTCTTTTACAATGAAATGATGGTTATAATGATTCCAAATTTTTATTACAGGCGTTCTTGAAACATCTCACCTTGCAAGCTAATTATCATCAATGTTAACGATTCTATAAGATCAAATATTAAAGCTTCGAGAATTATTGGAACAATTATGTCAGCGACTCTGTGAGCTAACACTAGCTGCTAGTCGTGCACGGTCCAGGAATTTGAAAAGTCATGCTTTTCTCACCATACCAGGTTAGGCTAGTCTGGAAATGGTGTTCTAATAAAATCGGAATTGACTTTGCAACTTGATGCGCCCGTAAATTAGATTCTTCAACAAAACAACTATGTCGGCTAAGACTGGCTTTGAGGACACTATTAAGGACGAAGGCGGCATTTCAATATTTCCGTGATATCTCTTTTGAAGCCGAAATTCATCTTTAGAATCAATAGAAACTCACATCACTTAGTCCTAAAGGAGAAATATACATGGATATTAGGAGTTGACCCAGCTCCCGTCACGTTGCTCATTAATTTAATTAATTGGCTCGTTTTATTATGATGAATTCTCGCAGTTTTAAATGTTCCGTCCGGTATTATGCTGTCTCCCGAGTAAAGGTATCATTCATCACCTGGGCGATGGACGACGAGATACAGAAGGACATAGGCGCCTCGTGTGACTCTGGTATCTCGATCTCGTTTGGTTGGAACTGCATATTTTTTTAAGACCTTTTACCGTGCACGCTGTCTTCATGATCACCGGTTACTCGAAAAAAAATTGGGCTATACCATCATGAGTCTTATTACAAGCCAATGTATCAGGTTTTTAGCAAAAATGTACAAGAATACTATCAGAGAGGAGCTCTAAGTATTCAATAGTCATGCATAATAAAATACAAACATATACATGAATTTCGTCACGAAACAAAATTTTATAACATAATATTCCGACAGAGCTAGCTTCCACACCCTGAAAATTACAGACTTCCCATATCGTAGATGACTCTTTCTTCATAAATTTGTTGGAACTTTTGGCCAAGATAAGAATTAACTCTAAATCCATATATGTACTGTACGCTGCAGGACAATTGGAAATCTTGAAGGTTTTAATCCTATTTGAAATCCATATTCGGCTGGCTAGTTAACTTGTTACGAGCCTTCAAATTTTCGGGCTTGGGATTTGCGGCTAGCGTCTTATTAATCATGTTAGTGCCTGCATAACCATGCTCAGATCATCTACACCCATAAAAAGCATGTTTTGCTTAATCACGAACTCAATTTTCTCATCTGCGTACTAAATAATTGTCGAGATTTTCATTTTTCAGGAAGATTGATTACAGTAATTGTAAATCCTCTTAGTTATTTTCCACATATTAACGGGTTTTAATGAGTGTTCCGGTTTTGTATGTCAGGTAAGCAAACATGGAGGAACTTTTAACTCCGCGAACCCCTGTAGACTCAATACTCCTCCAAAATTATCCCGAGCTTTTGATCGGCAATTTATCATCAGTCCTTTTGATGACACCATTTAATTCCAACCTCAAGACTCTCCACTGTGTATTCTTCTGTGTATTCTTCTGGGCCATGCCGGAAAGAAATTGTTATTAGAGAATGCATTCTCGGTCCATATCTTTTGTGTATTTGGCTCATACAGCCCCTGCTTATAACCTAGTCATTCTGATATTAACCTTTTGACTGGCACAGGCTATCAGAAGCTTGCAATGCTAATTCATGTTGTCCTTATTAAGTCTATCAGTTTGAAAGAATGAGAGACACGGAGGCGCTCTCTACCAACGAGCTTAGGGCAGCAGCTATGATCTATGCGACTTCGGCTCAGCAGCAATACCTGCACAACTTTTCATTTGATAACAAACGAAATGAAGACTAGCTACGGGTATGCCGCTGCCAGTGTAAAACCTACTGATTACGGGCTCCCTCTCATCTGGCGATCCAGCCGGTCGCAGCAGATCTACGAATGCCCGAAAGTTTCTCTTCCTATGCATGGACAAAAAAATCAGCTTCACTTCGATATCATTGACCTACCTTCCTTATCAATAAAATAATTATTGCAGCAAAAACCAAATTGAAAGTCCAAGTTGATTCCTCACCATTGGCCACCAACTTGAGTATTACCACTTCGAACAAAGTCTGCAACATCTGATGCTCGCTCGTAAATGACGAATGTTTTATTTGGTCTGGAAATCCCCCTAAAGATCTGACATCCATCTCAGTGGGGTGGTGGACTGTGATGCCGACTGCAAGCGAGAGGCAGCATGTAAGAAAGTTTAGTCTAATTAATGACCACCCCCCTAATTAAATATTCTTCCTGGTACATTTCAGGCAGGGATAAATAGACTAGTGGGTAGGCTTATTACTGAATGGGCCAGAAAATAGTGCAAATCAATGTTACAAGCACAATATATTATGTATTTCTCATGCCATTGGCTCCCAGCTCGATTTGCAGCACAGGCACAAGGAACATTCCATTATGGGGTTGTAGTTTATGCACAGACAATTCTATGTCAGTTAGTGCAAGCATGTGAACTATATGGTCAAAAATTTATTGAAAGGTTCTCATCTATACTCCAAAACGTGAACTGAACATCCCTTTGCACCGAAACTCACACGTAATTTCGTTCCATCATATTGTCACTCAGAATATCAATTTTAGTTCGTCTCCATAGTAATTTCAGCGAAACCTCAGAACTAGGTTAATGCCTTTAAAGGCAGCTCAGTAGATCAAAGGAGCGAAGATTGAGCACAAATCATCATCTATCAAGGGCATACACTGTCATTAAATTACAAGTTTGATCATATTCTCAAGTTACTGTAACATCTCTATTAATGAATTTAACTTACTAATCGTCACTGATCAAAAGAAACTTGCGCAGTTCTTATTTTTGTTTGAAAGTAAATTCCACAATGAACGACTCTACGAGTCGTGATAATCCTGAGGACGAAAGAACATGTCTTCTTCCAGTCCACGACCCAGAAGCTAGACCAGGAATTCATTTTCTAAGTGATGATTCAACTATCGAAAACACAGAAGAGGAGAGCAAAAACTTTGCGGATGAATCTCAAAGTTTGCTATATCGCACAAATGTTATACAAACTGGCGGTAGTTTAGGACCTGAGTCCCAGACTTGTGCCATGTTCACTGATTCACAAATATATGGTACAATAAGGGATAGAGTAAGAAAACCGTCAAATACTTCGAGTCTGAAAAGAGTTGAGACCATCCAGAGTATTCGATTAAAGTCTAATTCACCGTATCTGGCTGGGATCAGTGTGAATCGATTCTGGCTAATCTTTGCTGTCAGCCTTATTTCATTCTTTATTGCTATTTTTGACTCTACAATTATGGTCTCAAGTCATCCAGTGATAACGTCTTACTTTGAAAGCTCCAATAGCGCATCATGGTTATCAACCACTTTTCTTCTAACCTCAACGGGGTTTCAACCACTCTTTGGTTGCCTTTCAGACGCTATTGGACGAAAAAAACCTCTCTTGTTTTGTCTTTTTGTGCTCACATTTGCCACGATGTGGTGTGGTCTTGCCCAGAGCATGACAAGCTTTATTATGGCACGAACATTTTGCGGTCTTGGGGCCGGAGGTATGGTATCACTAAGCTTAATTGTCATCAGTGACCTAGTGCCAATAGAGATACGAGGTATCTACCAATCGTACATCAACGTTGCTTTTGGTGTCGGCTCAGCATCTGGTGCTGCACTGGGGGGATGGATCGCTGACTCCCTTGGTTGGCGGTGGGAATTTGGCATCCAAATCCCAACTCTAGTAGCATGTCTTTGTATAGCTTGCATAGCTATCCCAAGCAACTTAGGTATGGCAGAAGGAGCCAAGGAAAGAGGTCTTTTGGAAGCTACAAAAGTATTTGATTTCAAAGGATCAATACTTCTAATTACGTCTATTGCGTTTCTAATATTAGGTCTGGTATGAATTTCTCTCTCCAACTATTTCTCTGACGTTTTGTCTAACCGAATCAGAATCTTGGAGGAAATATCCTCTTATGGACACATCCTCTTGTGATTATATCATTTATAATCTTTATAGTTTTCTTCCCTCTGCTTATATATGTAGAATCTCGTGCTGCACATCCAATTATGCCACCCAAGATCATCTTCCGAAACCCACGCGCTGGTATCATTCTAATTAACTGCCTAGGAGGTACAGTGGCTAATACAGTAATCTTCAATGTTCCATTGTTCTTCCAGGCTGTAATGTTAGAGTCGGCGACCAACTCAGGGCTTCGTCTTCTTGTACCTAGTTTAGTATCAAGTTTAGCCGGTATCCTTGTTGGATTCCTTATTACTTGGACTAAGCAATTGAAAATTTACTTGGTTATTGGTCTAGTCTCTTCGTTTATTGGTAGTGTAGCGTTGAGCTTTTTGCAGAGAACGTGGCAAAATTGGGTATATCTAGTACTCTTAATCCCGACAAGTTTAGGTCAAGGTCTTAGTACGTTTTCTCTCATTTTATTGCCGTACCCTACTACGCGACACCGAAATTTCGATGTCTATTCTAATAATTGATTTTTCTCCTTTTAGTGTATCCCACAACATTCATGGCAATTTTATCTGTTTCGCCTCAATCCGAACAAGCAGTTGTCACATCGACACTGATTCTCTGGCGCTCTCTCGGAACAGTCTTTGGGGTCTCACTCTCGTCCCTCATTCTTCAAAACATGCTTCGCTTCTTTCTCAACCGAAATATCATCGGCCCCGACCGTCAACAAGTCATCGAAGCTGTACGTAAAAGTGTTACTGCCATCTATGACCTAGAGCCCCTTTACCAGGGACAGGTTCGCGACAGCTATACAGAGGCCTTACGCTTTACGTTTGGCAGTGCAGCTATCCTCAGTTTTATTTGTATCATTGTATCCGTCTCTCTGAAGTTACCCCGAATTGGTGCTTCTCCTAAAATTCGAAGTTAATATTCCATAAACCTGACTATAGTAAGTTAGTGGGCTTAAAATTTAAACTAATTGGAAGGTATTCATTGTTAATAATAATAATTTGGGGCTATAAACTTTCTTTCTTGATATTTTTCCAGTCATGCTTCATGGAAATCTGCTTATTCTATGACTGAGTATCACAAGCACAGTTTCATACTAGAATACAAAGGAATTCTTTTGGCTAGTGGTGGCTAGATATAAATTAGTAGACATGGCGGGCACTTGAAACTCCCACTACAAAAAATTGTAGAGAATGATTAGATTGGAGAGGAAATTATATGAGTATTAATTTTTTGTTTCTAGAATTAAAAATGGTTATAGATTGGGCAAGGCGTTGGTTGAAGCTTCAATTTTACATAATTTCAGTACAAAGAATATCCGAACCCGCAAATTCCGTCCTCAAAGAACCTAAATCTGGATAATCTAGAAATGCTCAAGAACATCTAAATTTAGTTAAAGTTTTTCTTTAGGTTTTAGTGTCTAAATTTATCTGGGTAGCCCCCATCAATTACATATATGAGCCCCCCCGGTAGAATCCTGTCATTGTCCTTAACAACGACATGGGCGATTTAGGTTGAGTGTAGGGATTTCGTAAGGGCCTGAATTAGGTTTTACATGGGGAAAAATATTTGGGCTGGACCATCCCTGCCGGAATACCAGTTAGTAAGTAGGTGTTTTGGCTTCTGGCAGTTTATCTCATCCAGTGTTGTTGTTGTGTTGCCTGCCAACAGACTTATGAAAATGGCTACTGCTGGCTGGCTGGCTGGCCGGCCTTCACAAAATACGTGTACAGCTAATTCTGTCTTGTTACCAAGAGTTCCTAATTCTCCGTGCACAACAATCCCCCCTTATAATATTAAAATTAAACTCTGCCATCAGTTGTTCTACTGTATGAATCCAATCTCACACTCATTATACAATCAATCTCACATGTCCTTAAATCACGTGCTTATTTATTTCCCCCACCCCCCGCCTTAGTTATTTTGATTGATATAAAGCGTTGGCAACTCCAAGAGATGGATAGAAAGAGACTATACTATTTAACGATTGAATACAATTGGTTTACTTAAAATCATGCATATACTACTCGAATAGATACGTGATTTAACCTAACCTGTTTATCCAACATCTACTGACCCAGTTATCGCCATAAATTTCTCTAGAGTGAAGTGTTCGAGAACCCCCCCTTTTATCAGTTTAGTTGTACGATTAGCTTTCATTCCCTTTTGACGGCTACCAAGTTGGAAGAAAAGATAAGTTAATTTCAATATTTGATATTAAGGCAAATTAAAAAATTAACCCACACTATTTTTTACCAGTCTATGATATTTGTTTGGTAAACCGAGTGGACCACAATAACAACAACATCTAGCCGTAAATCAAGCTGATTGTAATGGGCTAGCTAAATCTACCGTGTAAATCATTCCAGCTGGCTTTTTTTTGGGGGAATTTATTTCTTGCCTCGCTCACTGATCACATAAGTCATGAGGAATGAGAAGGAAAAAAAAAACCAAAAAAACAATATTGCGCTTCGTAAATACTTTTACTAGATTGCGAATATCTAGGATCAGCATCAAAAATTGGACGAGTTTGTGAGTAAATTTTCTATGCTTACTGACAAAAACTTTTTTACCAGAACGTCTATTACAAACAACTTCGGTGGAGAATACAAAAGGGTAGTGAGTGCCTATTTGGAAAAAAGAAAAACCTAAATAGTTGATGGCAAGCCGTTCATTGGAAAAAAAAAAAAAATACATATCTTGCATTGGTGTTTTATATCCTTCTTGATCCTCGGTACCCGTTACTAGACTTGTATGTATTTACTGCCTTGAGCTGCTGTCTCCTTCTCTGAGCTATGTGTATCACAGAGCGCTTGGTCGCGGCTGTACTTAGCAACGTCTCACGATCATCCCGTTCCTACTTACCTCTGTTTAAGTCAAAGGTACCGTAGCCATAGGATACAGACTGAAAAATACCCTTATTTTTTTTAACTTGGTTATGAAAGTCATCGCTCAACGCTGCACCTCTAAAAACCTCGAAAAAAATTTACATATCTATTTACTAACAGTATTCATTTCATTTGATTCTCCAAAAATTAGGTTGGGATTGAAACACAATGTTCACTAGAGGTCCATCCTAAATTTTAGATTAGTCCTTAACTTACTCCCATTTCATTCGTAACCTTCTATAATGGTTTGTAATAAATCCTGCCAGTCGGTCAGCAGTACCGAACTTATTTCTTATCATTTTTCCAACAGTCAGTTCATGTAAGGTCAATTGAAAGTTTTGTTTTTTTTACCCTTCAAAATATGCCTCTTTTTGTGTCTGAACTTAATGTAATGTTTCCGATAAGACCTGGGTATTAGCCTGATAATTTCTTCTTTCTATATGACTATTTTGCAGTACTCTACTTTAAATTGTTTCTCTCTATTCACGTTGATTTATTCATTTTATCTTAATCTCAATCTTGATGCCATAAATCTTTCCAGCGCCAGAAAAAGTGTTGTTTTCATGGTTTGGCAGAGAATTATTCCTTTAGATTGACGATGATTTCCCAATATGGTAAAAGGTAGAAGTGGATTCAATAAAATAGGCCCGTTGGTTCTTCTTTTGCTCATAAGGTCCTTTATGATAGATATAACAATATGCACAACAATTACCTCCTCAACATCTTTCAAAAACCTTATAAAGCCCTTTCAAATTTGCAACCTCCATAACTGCGCCTTTCAGCAGTGCTTTCGTCGCGATTAATCGTGCCTTGAAAGCGGGGAAAATTACATTCTCAACAGCATGGTTGATCTCACGTCTACGAACTTCTATAGGATCATCTGATACGTCTAGATCATCTTGTCCAGAAGGAGGCGGAAGTTGTTCAGGAACATAATATGCAGCGAGTTCTCTCAAAAAAGTAGAAAAACATTCTTTTTCTGAGGTCCACGTAACATGCGGACCTAATCTTAAAAAAAAGCTAGGTAGCTTCGCCAGACTTGGAGTATAACCTTTCAAAAGAAGGGGAATACTGTTAAGCATACCCTCTTCGGAAATCTCGAGGGAAAAATACTCGAGCAGCATTTCGCGGTGGTCAATCAGTTCATTTAAAACTGTCTCAACAACTTCTTGAATATCAAAGTCGTCCTCTGTATTGGGTTGCACACGAATTTTTTCAACTTCGGCAGCCAGGGTAAGAAGATCTTTTAGATCCAGAGGAGGATCAAACTGAATCACACCAAAATTCCCAAAGTCAGTGAGTCCGACTTGGTAAAAGTATTCATTACATAATATTCCATAGTCAACAAGAAAGAGTCTTACTCCGCCTTGAATCGCAGCGACACGGCGACGTTCATCAACAACACCGACAAATGTATGACTGGCAAAAATTTCTGTAAGTTCATTGTGAATTTGTTCACGAACTTCAGCACGAAGCTCTTTGATAGTCATAAGGCGGCATATGACCGGTTCTCGATCGGATGATTCATATTCTACTGTTTCTACCTTTGTTGAACATGATATATCTCCAGGAGTGCTTGGTAGTAGCATACTTGTAATCTTTCGAAGCTTTGAATCAGTCCGAACAAGATTATTCTCATAAACCTTAGGCTTAGGTGTAATTATTCCCACTCTACTAGTTGCCTCAGGATTCTTGGATAGCGATGATGACGGGGTGAGGGGTATACCAGCCCCTGGTAGCAGACTCTGTGCTGGAAATTTTCGACTTGTATCCACAATTGCGAGTTTAGCACTAATATCAGAACATATTTTTGAAATAATCTCATCCTCGTTGAGAAAATTTACCTCCCTTTTGGTAGGATGTACGTTTACATCAACACGCTGAGGATCAATTTCTAGACTGAGGTAAGTAAAAGGATGACCGCCCTTGGGAAGAAATGCAGAATAAGTTTGCTCAATAGCCTTCCGGATGACAGTGGAATCGACTAGGCGGTGGTTGATGAAAAGAAGAAGTGTGGTCTTTTTAACATGGAAATTTGCAGTTGTAGTCAAACCTCTAGCACGATATCCATAAATCTCATCAAAAGATTCAAATTCAATTAACTCATTCGCCACTACACTACCGTGAATTTGGCGAATCCGAATGATAGTTGAAGAATTTGTTTGTGTTGCAATTGATGCACTAGCTTCTCCAAATTTCTTACAGCTAAAAGCAATACCATCGCAATGCACTGCATAGCGGCCAACTACATCCATAATCTTATTATATTCTTCTGACGCTGAGCGGAAGGCCCGACGACGAGTGGGAACATTGTAGAACAGATCTTCGACAGTGATTTGAGTTCCTTGACGACCAGCTACTGGCTTAGGATCGGCACTTTGTCCAGGTTTAGCTGGAATTAGTTTGCCGCTTTCATAATGAGCTCGAAAAGCACAGCTCGAATCTTTAGTTTTTGTTGTGACAGTAAGGTGGGCTATATGACTTATACTAGCCAATGCTTCCCCACGAAAGCCATATGTTCCAATGGAACTCAAGTCGTCAAAAGCTTTTAACTTAGATGTCGTAAAGCGTTCACATAGAATAGGAAGGTCCTCTTTCTATCCAGCAGTCAGCTCTGAAAATTGTGTTCAAAACTTTATACAACTAAGAGTATCATTACATTTATTCCGTGACCATTATCTGTAATTTGAAGAAATTTAAGACCACCTTCTTTGACAAGTATTTCAAGGGAGGTTGATCCAGCATCCACAGCATTTTCGATGAGTTCTTTAAGAGCATGCACAGGTGCTACAATTATTTCACCGGCTGCAATTTTATTGACAACATCAGGATCAAGAGCCTTTCCATATATGAGCTTATGAGCTTAGGACTAGTAATATGGAACTTTCCTGGATTCTCCGAGGAGAGATATCTGCAGATTTAGAATCTTCTGCCTTACGCTTTGTTCCTCGCAATGGTTCGGTGAGAGTTGACTCCATATTTGATACCATTTCATAAACATGCTAAAGGGTGAGAATGTACCATGACTTAGAATATCTTTTGCCAGTTTTTTTTCATTCAAGCCGTAAAGCATAAACTAAACTTAACATAAGGTCAAATTAGATAAGATTCGATAAAACCAATGCTTTGACGCGTTTCCGTAATACCGTTTGCAACAATTTAGAACAGTACTTTTATTCAAAAAACTCACATCGCTGGAGTAGTAATCACTCGAATATAGACTTTTACGACATCCAAACTACTTAATGCTTGCATACATTTACTTGTTGAATGATAGATGTCAAAAAAGCGACTGATCTCAGAAATTAAGCCTGGATGACATTAGAGATTATAGAAAGATGAGATCTTGAAGCCAATAAATAAGAACTCATAATTGGTTCAAAACAAATTAGTCATACATGCCTATCCACGCGACATAATCAGGACGCGACAAAAAATAAATTTCGGAACTTCGGATAAACTATTAAACCGCCTTGCTTTTATAGCCGCACATAGCAATTTGCAGTAATTGCAAAAGTGACTCCGTACACTTCGCGATGTAAAATTTTTCGAGCATAAATAAAACATCTATCTATTGAAGTCACTCCTAGCTATAGGATTCATTTATTTCTATTTATTAGGTATCAATGAGGCTATCTCAATTGTTAAACAGTAATTTAGTTACCAACGAGTTGTACGACCTAGCGAAGCCTAATTTTTCTGACCAGAATCATAGCATTGATCGTTACGCACAAATCACATCGCAAATTATCTGACACACTAAGGATAGCTCAAGTGGTGATGGTGGCAGAGCATATTTGTTCAGGACGCGCAAATTTCTTGTCGGGCAGCGCCTAGTTCGGTTTCAAATGCAGTACACTGCCTGACTGAGTGTTTTCTATCGAATAGATAGGCGACTAATCAGCCACTCTGACTTTTTTAAAATCTGGTACAAAGCGAAGTTGAATGTTCTTGACCTTGAAAAAAAGGAAACCTTGCCAAGTTGGCCGATATTAAAGTTATGATAAAGCGCAACCCGGACCCCAAAATCGATCATAGTAAACGGAAACTTGGAGAGAATTAGTTAATGATTCATAAGACGAAAATTTGATATCGAATCAGATTCATTCGCAGGACTCGATAAAAAGAGAGCAAAAGCAGAAAAGATTACAAAAATAGAAAGATCTACCAAGAAAGTATGTAGTTGTATTCTAAATCAGCTAAAACCGCTCTTCTATTATCGCAATATTATTTCTTCTGCTTTTCCTCTTTTTTTAATCAAGTCCTGGAAAACATTATAATTTGACATTAAATTTTCATGAATCATTGACTAGTTCCAAGTTTCCGTTCTCCTTCATCGAGTCTGACTTCCAGTATGCGCTGTGCCGTTACTTTAGAGTTGAACTAATCACTTTTACAAATCATAATACCCCTATCAAAATTATTTTCTTTGATTGGCTCGCTGCTAATTATCCTTGTAGATTTTCTGCCTTGCTTTTACATACAAAAAACACCCAGTTAAGTCAGGGGAACTTGAACTTTTGGTCAACATTAAGTAGTTTAATAAATAAAAGAGCGTTCTTATGAGGTTGTAAGATAGCACATTCTAAAATCGTCGGGCGGTGAGCATTAAAATTTATTAATACTTTATTTTGTGAATTCATTTCGCTACTACCGCATCTTATTATTTCAACAGCCGAGAAAATTCCTCCAAAACCACTGAGTGCAAAGCTCCCTTCCATGAGGTTGTCCAGCCGGGAGCTACAGAATTGAATACGCCTAAGGTGTACCTCTATCTTGTCTAGCCTCCTCTTATCCCCACATTTTATCTGTACCTGAGGACAAATCAAAAGTCGTAAAAAGATGTCAGAAAAGTCTTGGTACTGAATGTAATTTGTGAGAGTAGCCTAGCTGTTAAAGGCAAGTGCGAATTGGGACAAGCACGAAAGCTATGCCAAGAAATAATCTATATTTATCGATGGTATTACACAGGAAATAAAAAATACAACTATATACAATAAGGGAAACGGTTGGTGATTCCCGTCTAAGATTGGTATTCCTAATCGGGATGCACTTATCTGAGTGATCCAGCATATTCGAGCAAGTCTGTCCAATTTAGCAGACACTTGTCGTGAGTGATCTGGTCTTGCTCTCGATTGAATTTACCCTCGTGTTTTATCTCCCATAGCAACGTATGTCATGTGACTTCTGGGAGACCAAACCAATTCTCAGTCAATTCCAAATCGGGCCTAGCTCGTAACACTAGCCTACCATCTAATATTGTTATGGATCTGAGATAATCGAGTAGCTCATCAAATTAGAATAACCCTCCAAGCTATTGAGTATCAGATTTGAAGTACTAGAAATAATTTTTGTGGTTAGTAAGATTTTGCTGATTAAAATTACGAGAGTGCCTTCCAATATCTGACTACAGTTATATTGTGACACTATCATACCGTTTTAACGAGCAGCTCTAGTTGTAACCAATTGTTAAGCTGTTAAGCGTTGCCAGAGTGACAAGCGATTGTGGAAAATGTTATCCATTTTGATGGTAATTTTTTTGACGCTAATTAGCAGATAAAATACGACTGACAGATTATTGGCAAGGGGGGGGATTTGTATGTCACGACTCAGCAGTCTCTATCATCAAATCTATGGTGAGGTTTAAACGCATATTGCATCTCAACAATGTCGTTATAAACATCTTTTGTTTTAAGAACAAGATAAATCTTACATAGAGAGAGGTTTTTCTCTAAGTCCCAATTAAGAGGCAAAGCCATAAGCACACAACCATAACGCATAACGCCACGAGTAAATCCCAGGTCCCATGAAAAAATGTGATAATTAAAACATTTTAATCTTCTACTTCTCAGATGTCGGTATTGTTTCCAAGTTCTCTTTCTCTTCTAACGTTTCATTCATATAGGTCGAAGTGAAAAAAAGTTTCCTAGCTATCAATAGCTGGTAAAAGGAGACATAAAGCACATATGAATGCTGCAATAGTCGTGAGAACCTAAGATACTCGGTTCAGCCGGAGTAATTTCTTGAATACATGGGAATCACGTTGAGAATTTCTCATTAAGGGATTGAAAGAAGATCTTCTCCGCCAGTAGGTTTTGTTGCAGAAAATTTACGACTTACCACTTGGGTTATCCAGTTGGATTGAATAATAGCTTTTTGCAAACTAAATTTAATCAAAGTCTTATAGTATGTCCAGAAGCCAAGACCAACACAAAGGATGCTGAGGCACCAAAAGACGACGGCTAGATATTTTGCCGTAGGCTGTGTCTTATAACGGGGATGCGTATTATCAAAACTAAATGAGAATACAATGGCAATACTAGTTACTGACATATATGCACCGAGTCGAAGATATGACAAAAACGTGCGCTCATTCGCGCAGTGATCGCGAGCTTCACTGCTATTGTTGTCAAAAATTAGATTATTAAATATTGGTCGTGAAATAACTTCGGATGCCGTACTTTGGAGTTGACTATTTGGAATCTGCTATCAGAGATGGTAATCTTATGTTTCTGAAAGATCTACACGTTGAATCTGTCACTTACGGGGTTTGATTTGTCTGAGTTTCTACCTCAGAAGTACTTTGAGTCATAGTGACAACATATAAGGTAAGTGTAAATACTTTTTCTTGTCAATATATTATGATTCAAAGGCCATGAGCATTGCGAGTCGAAGTAGAGAATTCTTCTTCAAAAGCAATCTTAATATAATGAATTATTTAATGCCTTTTGATAGGTCAGTAAACCTTATTCCAATCCAAACCCATAATTACAAAATCCTGTCATTGACAATATGGGCGCCACCCAACCCTAGAGCTAGAATACAGCACACCCCGTCTAAATGTAAACAAACCGTGTGAGTGCATTAATTTTCGGCCTCAGCGTTAGCACTCAGACAGGGTGTACTTTATGTATTATCTGAGTTGAGCAAAGTCTGTGCCTCGATCAACTTAAAAATGAACTTCAAATTGCTTTCTAATTGAATAAAGTTACGTGCGCTAGAGCGGTCTTGGAATAGGAGAGTTCACTTTTTCTGACCGATTGATTATACAAGGTTTTGGCGGCTTTCAACTTTTGATAGTCCCACTTTAATCGACAGGGTACATGCCCCATCTATAGTGTCCGGCTCTCCTTGTCAAGTGGAAAAAAAGAGGTCTTGGCATTTTTAAAATGCCACATCGAAGTCTAAAAATCAATCATACTAACAGCCCATCCATGGCTTAGACTACTTGAGACTTACTCAAAGGGAATAAATTGTTCAGTAGAATGCTCTAATCAGACTATTTATAGGATTTATGGTATTTTTGTAGATGATACGTTTGGGTGGCGCCAACTGTACTATCAACCATCTCGAGCCAGCCATTTAACAGATGAAAAATTAAAAATTTGGCTCAAAAACAAGGATTAAAAACGCGCTAGATAGTGTAGCGCAGATTTCTACGCGCTAAATGACCATTCTGATGCTGCGATTAGTTCACTGCCTTTTTTATTGTACCGTACATATTTCAGCGCTTTTACCTGTTACCCGGCTCGAGACAGGTTATGTAAGTTTACATAAATCACATGATAATTAGTCTAGTCGCAAATAAAATTAGCGGCTAAGCGAAAAAGGTACTTGGGGTTCTAGAAGATTTTGTCAGTCAAAGAAGACTTCAAGAACGAATCGGGAAAAAAAGGCGACTCAGTAGAACCGAACTATTCACGTCGCTGCGGAGTCAGTAAAAAAAGAAAATGGGGCGGCGCATTAATGGTTTATCCGAAACTCTGAGCTTTGGGAAAATAATCCCTTCGCATTTTGAAAGTATGAAGATTTTGTTCCTTATCGAATCTGAAAGCACCCTTAATTGTCCACTGCCTTCCTTCCCCATTGCGCTCCTTACGAAGTCGGGCAATTACTCCACGAATTTTAGTTTGTGATTTTCATGATTTCATCCAGGGGCCCGGGAAGATCTTACAATTAAATCAAAGAGTATGTGATTATTTGAGGTTTTGTTGAGCAAGGGATGATTAATTTACTAACTTTTTAAATACACACCTAACTTTTTTCTAAAAGCACACTAGTAGAAATGCTAAAGTAGCTTCAAATTCTATAATCCCACTCCACTAGAGTTTCCCTTTGAATGAAGTGGTAAGCCTCTACAAAAATGCCGTACAAAACGTCCATATTATACCACAGTTCAGCTATTTACGTAGAAACCAATAAATTTAGTTATCAAAATAATTCATGGATAATTTCTTAAAAGAATTTATTTTTGGTAAAGATCACAAAAGTGGTAGTTGAATTATTACCGATTTTGTTAAAAATTTAGCTGTGCCCCGAATTTTTTGAGAACTTTTTAATCACAAATATTTCAATATCAAACATAAAATTTAGAAATTTGAACATCATTGATACTAAACTCTCTTCAAAACTGGGTACTCTAATTTTAAAACAAAAAGTTAATGAGGTTGAAATTTGCTTTTCAAATTGAAGAGCAAATTTTGTGATGGACCCGTCTAAAAAACCCGACTTCGTAAGGAAGGAACCGATAATGAGGCTGAAATCTGGATGACCCGAAATAAATCGCGTGCATATGTCAGTGATTTAACACGATTTAAAGATCAACTTAGCGTTATACTAATCCCTGACGCATCTCTCATTGGCACAGAAAACAATTAACGTTTTTGGCTTCTCCGGCTCAGGATATTATTAACCAATTAATCTCCTGGTCAAAAAAATATTAGTTCGTCGCTAAACAAACAAACAAAACAAAAAATTTCACCCAAACCCCGGTATAGCATGCAATCTAGTCAATTGATTGCGTATGTGATTTCTTAAATCTGGGCAAGCATATCTATATAAAGAAAGAGAAGAAGAATATTCATCTCATGATCACCTCACTCTCGTCGAAGCAAGAAAAACTTGTGCAGATTTATGTCATTCGTAGAAGAAGAGTGCGTTAAATACAAGGAATCTCGAGAGATCAAATGGGAGAAAATTCAGTCAACTTGTCGCTGCCTGCATCTAGCCAAGCTATATCGTCAAATACATCACAGGCACGGAAATATGCGTTTGCTACTGAGCTTCTTTTTTCCGATAATCGAGATCAATATGGAGCCTCAAGTATGCCCATATATCAGTCAGCTACATTCAAGCAAACACTAGCCGGTGGATCCTCCGAATACGACTATACACGATCCGGAAACCCAACAAGGACCCAGCTTGAAAGTCACTTAGCCAAGCTAATGAGAGCATCTCGAACATTAGCTGTTAGCTCGGGAATGGGAGCATTAGATGTAATTACTCGAATGTTACATCCCGGCGATGAAGTAGTTACAGGCAATGATTTGTACGGTGGAACAAATAGGTTATTAACCTTTCTTTCTGCAAATCATGGAATTATAATTCACCACGTCGATACGACAGAGATAGGTGCAATTCAAGAGAAATTATCAGACAAGACAAGATTGGTGCTTCTAGAAACGCCTACCAACCCACTCATAAAGATTGTAGATATTCCAAAAATATGCAAGGTTACACATTCCAAAAATTCAAAAGCCTTAGTTGTAGTAGACAATACGATGTTATCTCCTATGCTTATGAATCCTCTAGATCTTGGAGCCGATATTGTGTACGAGTCGGGAACAAAATACCTCTCCGGCCATCATGATATTATGGCCGGCGTACTAGCTGTAAAAGATGAAGCACTCGGAAACGAAATGTACTTCATTATAAATTCGATCGGTTGCGGATTATCACCTCATGATTCATTTCTTTTTCTTCGAGGACTCAAAACATTGGCAATACGAATGGAAAGGCAACAGTCCAATGCTCAACGGATTGCTATGTTCCTTGAATCCTATGGTCTTCGTGTCCGATATCCTGGACTAAAGTCCCATCCACAATACGCTTTGCATTGGTCAATGGCTCGGGGTGCAGGCGCTGTTCTATCATTTGAGACAGGAGACATTGCTCTCTCCGAGAGGATAGTAGAAGCCACCAAGCTTTGGAGTATCAGTGTAAGTTTTGGTTGCGTCAATAGCTTAATTAGCATGCCTTGTAAAATGAGTCACGCTAGTATCAGTCCCGAGACGAGAGCTCTAAGAAATATGCCTGAGGATATTATTAGATTGTGTGTTGGTATCGAGGACGCAGATGATCTAATTGATGACTTAAATCGAGCGGTAAGCGATACCAAGTCGAACACTAAAAATTTTCATTTACTAAAATTTTCTCAGCTCTTACAAGCAGGGCTTAAAATGAAGAGCACGAACGAATAACGTACTAGAGGTAGTTCAACAGAGAGCAAAGGGTCGAATGATCATTAAATTGAGGAGAATTCTATTTGACCTCTAAACATAAAACGCCTATATTATTACCCAAATTCTACTATCCAATGTAGTCGTATACGACGCAAGGATCAGTGCCCTAAATCTTGTGAACTTCTAGAAGTTCATTGAAATTTCTTTCCACATTTTTTGGAATTATAGAAATTTAGTAGGATAAAGCGTAAAATATAAACGCTCAATAGCGATGCTAGTGATGCACAGGACTTTCTTAGTCTAGTCACTCACGATCTGTTTACCAAGACCCTAACTCCCCTCATACAAACATAATAATAATTTTACGGTAATTGAAATATATCCAACTCATAGGAAGACTTTCAACGACTTTATATCTTCTAGTGTAGCCCGATTTGTTTGTTCTAGTCACTCTATTAAAAAATTGGTTCCCTTCTGGTGTGTCAAGCAGTATAAGATTGATATTTTCATCAGGATGATGATATTGAATATTGTAAAATAGTAACTCTGTGACAAAATTAATCATAGTAAAGGCTAGGATATTTGCGTCTTTCTAATTTTGAATTAGATTAGTCTAGTCAAGGCTTTTTTTCAAGCCAAGAAAGACTAATTTACTTCCTCTAAATGGGGATAGAAATGTTAATATAAATTTTCTTGAGTAGTCGTGCTATTCTTTAACTACTGAACTGCTCCTCTCCTGGCTTGTCTCATGTGTTGTTATTTCACAAAAACCAATAAATTGTATTCAATTTACAGACAAAAATTATATTTATATATATGTTTATTTGGATGACGCTTGTTGACGAAATACTTCATGGCATTTAAAAGTTTAAATGATTACTCTCTGACGGGGAGTCGAACCCCGGTCTCCCGCGATTTGTCATAAGTGACAAGCGGAAATCATAACCGTTAGACCATCAAAGACATGCTATGTCATATAGTCCATAGTATAGTATATATTCCTGCAACATTTTTGATTGGCAAAAATAACAAACTCTCCATTTATCAAGGGTTTTATGTTCCTTCACACTAAATTCTTACGTCCATTTGTGAGACTGACTTGACTTTCATAACCAAAACCTCCCAAGCATATTTTTTCAGCACGTGAATTCCATGCACGCTTTGTAACCCCAATCAATCATCATACGAAACACAAATAAACTTCTGCCGGCAAAGTCGAAAACTTCACCTTCACGCGGTGCCGGTGTAAACGCCCAGTATGCTTTGCTTATCTGGGATAGTCAAAGAAGTTTCGCACACAAGTCCTCCCCTTCAGGATTCCCATTCATCACCGCCGCGGGTCTCAATCTTCTTCGTCTCTACAACACAGTTCCCCTCTGCACCTCTTTTTCCACGAAGTCACCCACGATTGACCCAGGGAATGGCGAGAGAGAAGGGCTCGATATTCCCAATTCACAAACTCTAGTGAAGGTAAGCTGTTGGTGCAAATGGTCAGGCGCTGGTTGGACTCTATAGGGGTGGCAGGTTAGATTCCTACGTGGCTTACTGGAGGGGGACTCGGCTGCTCGTCGTAAAAGAGTACGGGTGGAATGGCTGAGGTTTTCCAGAGGAGTTTTCCCCACTGGGTTTTCTCATCAGGTTTTCCCTCTGCCCGTGGCCTTTGGCTCATGGTGAATGCGTTCCTACCTATCTGACTACTACTTTTTCTCTCTCTTTTTTTCACATTTAATGTTCAATGCATAGCAAGCAATTGATTAAAGTCCTGACCATCTTTGTTGTGAACTTGTGGATTTTTATAAGGAATTAATCATTCGTGCATTGAATTTACGTGCTGATAAATCACTCTGTTATAACTCCCCTTCGCTCAGACTGGGAAAGTACATCAACCTTTTCATCCAATTTCGTTTCCATTTCATTTCATGTTATTAGCGAGCGTATATGTGCTAGTTGATATTGTGAAAAAAAAAAAATGGACAGGCAGGTGCTATTGCAGAATGAGTTACCTTTTACTTCTACCTTGTGTCATCTCTGTAATTAGAGGTCTTCCGAAGCAGTATTTTACAAGACATCGAATCAGTCTAATCAATTAATTATTGGCCTGTATTCTATTCTGTATAAATTTATTTGTCCGGTGCATCACTGTTTCAGTTTTAGCTCCTGTCAAAACCGGCCACCAATAATGAAAAATCTTGAAAACTTTCAAGGTGGAGATTACGAGTTCAAGTATACTTTTTTGTAAATGATCAAATGGTAAATAGCGAAACGAGATTTTTTTGTAATGTATGAGCATACAAGTTTTACTATATCCTAATTTCAGATTTTTTTCTATTCATTTTTTTGGGAAAAGGGGTGAGGGTAAATGAAATTATCATCTATTATGAGTCATACCCATCCTAGATGATTTGAGGTTTTAAAAGCATTTTCTAAATTTTTAATAGGTTTTTTCAGGAGGAAAGGGAGCTTTTAATTTTTATCCCATATTATACAGTTTCTTTTTTAGTCATCTTTTTCTCCCTCCGATCTGTTCCCAACCCTATTACCAATGACCTCGAAAATAATGCTAGGTACTCTTATATTATTTCAACTTTTACCATCGTCCCAATCGGGATTCTATTTTTTTTTAAAAAAATCATTAGCATATTCACAAATATTTTCTTTCGGATATTGAAGAATAACATACCTTTCTGAGAATAACAAGGCCTCAAGATTATGGGTCAAGCAAAGATATTGCTCATCTTCTAATTCTGCACGCTCTCCATATGCTAGTAATACCGGAGTACTTTGTGTTTGCCATCCAGTTATTGTCTTTGGTCGACCAGCCTGCCCAACTACATCGACAGCTTGACCCACTCGCACATTTACTGTTAGAGGCTTAAGATTTTCATCTAAAGTAACAAGAAACCTAGGATGCATAGCTGTAACGAGATAATAAAGAAGATAATGTGATTTGTCGGTTATAAATAGTTTGGCATCAATCATGGCAACCAGTACTGTCAAAATACCAGCAGCAGAGACACGGGAAAGAACTTGTCGATCTGTGTGGAATGGACTGATAGACATTGTTCCTTTCCCTACATGTAATAAGCCTTGTGCGATCCTGACCATAAAGAGGGATTCCTGGTCGCGATGGTAGTAACTTGCGAGCTGACGTAGAAGCTGCGCTAATCTAGCATTATTGGTACCGGCTCCTAATAGACCCATTGCGAAGATAGCATTGATAGCGACGTCGTTGTCATTATCGTGACTATATCTTGAGAGAGTGTCATAGACCTTTATTTGTGGATTACTAGGACTGAGTAAGCCCATGGCTAAGGGAACTGCTTTACGAATATTGGCCTTTCCATAATGCATAAGATGACCAAACTGTCGCAAGACCATTTCCTGGCCTATATCTTCACCCATTGCAACCAACCCAAGACCAATTACAGCGTAAGCTTGAAGTAATTCATCTCCTTTTTTATCTTCACTTTCTTCTATGTAATCATTACAAATATGTAGTAATTCTTGCATTTTTAATACGGTCCCAGTTCCAGCCCAAGCACAAATTTCCGAAAGAACTGAAGTTGGTTTTGACATGGGATGGTCAATTGCTTTTAATGTCTCCAGTATTACATCAACTTCTTCTTGCTGGCCAAAATATAACAAGCCGAGGCCTAAGGCCATGAATCGAGTCCACTTATCCTTTAATTGGTATCCACGTTCGTCATCAAGGAAGGTTTGAACAATGGCTTCGCTTACATCACTATTTGATGAGCCAACGAATATCATCCCGAGTGAAAGAGCGGCCATTGCCGAAATTTGCATCTCTAGTGAGGTATCAACAACGATTGGAAGTAATAGATCAAGAAGCACTTCTTTATTTGATCCAGCATAAGCAAGACCTAAGCCCATAATTGAAGTCATTCTTACCAGAGGACTTTGATGATTAAGCTTTTCTTGGTCGCCTAGTAAAGCTAAAGCCGGATCAGAGTCAATCCGAACACCTGAATTAATAATACCCATAGCCAATTGACAGCCAGCAACAATTTCGTCCTCGGGAGCATAAGTGTACCTATCAATTCTGTCAAGCCCACCCTCAACGTCCCAGAGAAATAACATTCCCATCGAAGCCATAGTTGACACCATACCTTCTTCCTTTGTCTTCCAGACCCAACTTGACTTGGTATCATCATCAGTCATCATCATTTTATCTTGTCCAAACCCAGCATTTACAAACGCATTGACAAATCCAGCTGCTAAATTATGTCTCGCTGAATCAAGATTAGTTAATCCAGCGACACGTGTGCTTTCAAGATGACTCTTGTAAATATCCTCTGTAGATTTAGGGTCTAGAATGTTTAGCTCTTTCGCTAAAGATTTGAAATGCTCTGGTAGGTTTGTATTATTTAAGCAATCGAGGATATCTTGATCGAGTTCTGTATCGGCTGGGAAATCAAGAACAATTTGCTGTCTTGCTATCAGGAATGCCATTTGTTTCTTGAGGGCCACATCATCTGTAGAATTAAAATCTGACTCGATTAGATTGATATCATTCAAGCGTATTGCAAGCACAATGGCTTGTGTCAGTTGCCCATACTTTAAATAAATGACGTGTGCAGTACGGAGAAACTGTTGATCTTCTGGATATGTTAGAAGATTCACCATGCTCACCATATACAAGCAAACTCGAGCATATGTATCTTCATCCAAAAACTTTGGAATATCTTCGATAATTTCTAATTCGCTCATAAGATCTACAGCATCAGCTTCGGCATTGCTTTTTAGAAATAGAGGAACTAGTATTAAAGTTAAATCAATTAGATCTTGTGTAGGTTCCTCAGCAGTCAGTCTTTTTGTGTATGTTTCTCCTAGTTCCAAGGCAAGGTGTTTGGTGTATTCATGGCCCCAGGATGCTATATCAGACGTCGGTGCTAACAGTCGGTACTTAAGGGTATTTTGATTATCCTCATCCGAAAACGTCATACTAATTACTGAGAGAACATCAGCAAGTGATGTCTTATCATCTCCCACAGGCCAGCTCTCATATAAGTTTGTTAAAGTTTCGTAGTGAGGCCGTAAAAACTTCAATGGCTTTGGTACTGCTGTCATTGACGAGGTAGATGTCTTTATAGAGTCTTTAATGGCTTCCAACGCAGCTTTATAAAAATTCGAATTTGATTCCTTTACGTTTCAGAACAGGCCTGGGAGGTAAAATGGAGTTCAGTAGCTTACTGTTAAGCGTTCAACAAGCATATCAAGCTCATTTTTAAGCTGTTGATCTTCTTCACTGAGCTCTTCTGTTGATTTGTAAAACTTTAGCTTTTTCTTCTACTTTACTTCAAACTTGAGAGCGCGAACCTCCAATAGTATCATCCTCCTTTCCATTTACGACCTTTTCTCCATCTTTACTTTTCCGAACATTCTCAGATTTGGCTGAAGCAGTTGATATGTCTTTCCCCTTGCCCTTGTCAATCGAGTTCTTGTGCTCGCCATCCTGCGCCATGGCAGCTACTCCACTTGTCTTTCAATGTTCTTCAGGTGTGGTAAATTTAAATGGAGAAATTTCGAAGGAGAGTAAAGAAAGGAGTAACAAAGTTGATGCCGCTGAAGCCCTTGTGGTTAAGGAAACTAGCACTGATGCTACCAGTTTTCTAGACACTCAGCGCGCAAGGCTAGCGTTTCCAAGGCTAACAGAGATCATATGCATGGAAGCGAGAATCATGCCCGTCAGTAGAACTTTATTGAAAAATTAAAAACAAGTAGTTTAGCTGTGTAGAAAGTATGAAACTCGATACAAAGCATATGCGTTATCTGACTCCTGAAGATTGGAGAACTCTTACGGCTGTAGAGACAGGATCAAAAAATCATGAAGTCGTACCAACACCACTAATTGGACAATTATCAGGACTTCGAGGAGGAGTTCACAAAAATATATCTACTTTGGCAAAAGCTGGACTTATTGCACGTCTCAAGAATGCTAAATATGACGGATATCGCTTGACATACGGTGGGCTAGACTATCTCGCTTTAAATACTTACCGAAAGCGTAATGATGTTTTCAGTGTCGGTAATCAAATTGGTATGGGTAAGGAGAGCGATATTTTAGTTGTCGCTGATGAGAAGGGCGTACAAAAGGTTCTAAAAATCCATAGATTGGGTAGAATATCATTCCGGACAGTCACTGCGAACCGGGATTATTTAAAAAATCGCCCGTCAGGCTCATGGATGTACATGTCTAGATTGGCAGCTCTTAAAGAATATTCATTTATGAATGCGTTGCGAGAAAACGGGTTTCCCGTGCCCGAGCCATTGGCTCAGTCTAGACATACAATAGTTATGTCCTTAATTAATGCTTTTCCATTGCGTCAAATATCATCAATCCCAGATCCCGCTAGCCTTTACGCTGAGTTGATCTCCCTGATAATGCGACTAGCACAGTTTGGACTTATTCATGGTGATTTTAATGAGTTCAATATCTTGATTCTTGAAGGAGAAAATAAGGGAAACATTGAGGAAACTGAGAAAATAGAACAAAATCTTACACCCATTCTAATAGATTTTCCTCAAATGGTTTCTATGGATCATGCCAATGCAGAATTTTATTTCGATCGCGATGTCAATTGTATCAAACGGTTTTTTCAACGTCGCTTCCACTTCACAAGTGACGATGAAGGACCTTCTTTTTCAAACGCTCGCAAGCTCCTAGGTAGTGACGGCGCCAAACGACTAGATGTTAGTGTTGAAGCATCAGGTTTCTCTAAAAAAATGGCAAAGGAACTCGAAGCATACATAAAGTCACTAAAATCCGACGTTGAGGGTGATAGTGGCACCTCTCATAGTGAGGAAGATCTTGATGAGGAACCTGAAACAAGTGAGGAGCCTGCTTAATGACAATAAAATCATATAATGCTTGTTATAATTATTGAATCCGAAAATCCTTGAAATTAAAGATATGGACTCTACAGTAGCAAAAAACAAAAATAAAAAGTTTTTCTGGCTCGAATGGCAAAAAATGATTAAATTTTAACATTACCGATTAATGCTGCAAATTCCCCTGGTAAGTTATCCGGCCAAATGAATGACCTCTGAAAGAGAATAATCTAGCAGGTGGTATAATTTTACATTATATAATTCATATGAATCAAATTTTTCTGGTAATGTCTTTACAGTGAAACTGACCTTCAAGCACATATCGTGTAAATATCTCATGAAAAGTTTTTTTATCTTGTTAGTGTAATGGGACTTTCGATAGATTTATATTAGTTAGTTTTTTCGGGACTAACATTTCTTCTTTTCATGATCAACACACTTTCAACAGGAGGTGCTATAAACATGAAAAAAATCCAGTAAATTAGCGATTATTTCGGTGAAGAACATACAAAATAATTTCTTCATGAATTCTACTCGAAAATACTCACCTACAAAAAGCTTTGTGTATTACAACTCACGAAGAGTAGCGAGAAATGAACATCATCGTATAGCCCCGGATAGAAGGTAGTAATACAATATTCACAGCATTTGAGCAGACGTTAAAGGTGCAAATTTTCATGTCACAAATTAAGTGATTCATGTGAACTATTATTATTCTTGAATTTATTTTGATTGAATTTTAATAATCATCAGAACTGTATTGAAAGTCGTTATCTTTTTCTACATAACTGAATGCTCTATTGTATAGGACTTGAAACTGAAGAAACCAGTACAGAAATTCGAAACAGTTTTAATCTTTCTAAGCCCACTAGCTACTTTATACTTAGGGATGCTCTTCAAAGCTCCAAAGATAATAGTAAATATCACAAATGCACACTAGAATATTCATGACTTAAACATTCCAATCAACTGTATTTAGTTTTCTCTTAATGTAATGCATGGAACCATGAGTATTATATTACAACCTGTAGAATACTTTATATCGACCACGAGAAAAACGCTCACTTAACATTACTTCATAATATTAATTCATAACATAGTTTAACACCAATTATTCGAATTTGCTTGATCTATTTTGAGATACTGAGAGCAAATGAAACGACATCAGAAAACTGATAGTAAGAGATAAGGCGTGCTTCTCGACTAGGACGCATATGTGATGAAATTAATTATGTTGTAAAAAGCGTAGCTAAGAGTAACTTTCCCCGGAAAAACTCGACAGCAATATTTTCAAGGCTCTAAGATCGAAAATATGATGTTAATCGTCCAATAAAACCGAGTTATAGATATTTTGAAATGATGCTTTAAAATTAAGACTAGTGAACAGATGGTGTATAGCCTGGACTTCTACTTATAATCGTAGGAGAATCATTATTTATAGTTGCGCCGTCATCGATAGAGCCGTCTTCTGAAACTGTTGGAGTTGAGCCTAGAATCTTACTTTGATGAAGTTAGAAGTTGCCAGACTGAACTTATATGATATATTGCTCACGAGTTCAGATTCTCAGATTTAGTCTCTGGATTTATCTGGCTGTTGATGTCTTTGAAGTTTTCAGAAGAGCTATAAAAGTAAGCCAAGATATAATCAAGATTCAGTCATAGAGCCTTACTGTCCAGTTTGTTCACGTTTCCAAGAGCCACTAGCCCTTGAATTCGGAAAATGACGAGCAATCTGAGTTGCTCGGGGAACGACTGGAGATGCCATTTGAGGAGTAAAAGTTAAATATTCTGCAGTAGCACCATATGCACCAACATTATACTCCTGAGTTCGAAATTGGCGACGCTCAGTTGTAATACGTTTGAGGTCCTTTTGTGCTGGAGTATCGGCGTATCGAACTTGAAGGAGGAGGCCTTCTTCACCAATGGCTTGGCCATGAAATCTCGCAATAATCTCTTCACAAACTTCACGACTTTCAAACCTTTTTGAACTTCAAGTTAGCTTTAAAGTATAAGTTAAGTATAGCAAATTTTATAAAATTTACCTAGCAAATCCAACGCCACGGCTGTTATTTTGATTATCTCGTAAAATTCGACTCGATTGAACGGTATAATCTATGAATATTGCGCCTAATTCCTAAATTTTGTCAGCCCAGAAAAGCTGGTCCTGGGGAGAACACTACAGCTTCGGTCATATTCTTAGGAAGATTGGAGACGTATAAGTTAGTAGATCCTTCATCACCTTCTGCTTTCAGCCGGGAGTTAAAAGACTCCTGAACGACCTGTTAGTGTAATTTTAATTTCAAAAAAAGATGGTACATACCCTTGCAAAGCCAACCTCATAACCAAGCTTGTAGAATCCTCGAATACAAAGCTCCGAGTCACGTACAGAGAAATACTTTGCGAACCCAAAACTAAATTACTGTTAGATTAGGAACTCTCAGTAAGTAAGGTATCTCTCACCCTTTACAAGCTCCAGATGAAGTATCAATAATGGCCTTTGAAGTTTCTATCTTTCCGAAACGACATGCAAAGGATGCCAACGTGGCATCATCAGTGTTTGGGTGTAGTCCCCGAATATACACATTTCGATTTCCTGGTATTGGATTTGAGAGACTTTGCTCCAAGGTTCGCATGTTCTCACGAGGGGTAAATACAGCTGGAACCGCACGAGGTATAGCCGGATACTGTAGCAACAGGGCATCTAGAGTAGAAGTGATGGGAAGAGGCTTATATGGTAGAGGCTTCACAGTGTGCTGATCCGTGTTTTGACTCGGCATAGTCTGAGGTGAAGGAGTAGATCCAAATGGTGAGCGGTCAATCGTAACAATTTTTGCTTGCTCTCGCTGAGAGAGGGAACCATAATGAGGGGTTCCAGGAACCGAATCATTCGTTGAATATGAGCCACGACGATTTTCCAATCCAGGAACCTCTTTATATAGTAATTCAGTTCGATCAGGGTAAAATCCAGAATTAGCTCGACTACTAGGAGTGTAGGGCATAAGTTGAAGACTAGGCACACATCCATGATACGCTGACTGAGCAAAATACGGTAGGGTAGCCGTATATGAGCCAAAATTACCTTCAGCGGCTTGATTCGCACCCAATGTTTGAGCAGGATACAAATTTGGAGTTACGAGATAAGTGTTATCTGTTGGATTATAGAAATATTGACTTCCACTGACTGGAAGTTGGCCTGGACCGAGGGATGCAGCAGAAGTCAAGTTTGCCGTTGGGAGAGTCATACTCGTGAATTGGCCTACCAAGGTGTTTATAGAAGCATCACTTGTTGAAGCATTTTGTGATAAAGGAGCACTTGAAGCTTGTGGGTCACGATGGGCGCGAGCTGGATGTTGATTGTACATGTTTGATGCAGGGTGGTTGTAAGAGGTAATTTCAGGCTTTGTGGCTTGTTGATAGGACATAGTAAACTAGATGACAAAGACTTTTTAGTTTAAAATTTGAGTATAAAGAGCAAATTCAACTGGAAGATTCATGTATTCTGCTTGATCGGCCAATGCGTAGGTGAATTTCGAGAAAATTAAAAGTGAACTGACAAGTAATTAGACAACAAATAATCATATACAAAGAGCGGTAATAGTGTCTTAACAACCCTATTATCGATAATTTGATTTGAATAAACATAAAGTGTTTTATACATTGACTTCGATCGATCACTTACACTCAAGCTTTTGAATTAATAGCACACAAAGTCTATTTAATAAAATTTAATAAGCCTAATGAAGTATAATTAGTGAAGAAACTTGAAAAAATTAGGTTCTTGATCACCACAAACCTCCAAAGAGTAGCGGTAAAGGACCTTTATATTTCCTTTGCTTGAAGACAAGTAAAAGGTGTTAACTCTGCCCCAAATAAGTTGAAAGCTGTTTAGAAACAGGTAGCAATTGAATTCTTTTGTAAAATAGAAGCTATCAAGCCAAATTTTCGTGATGAGTGGATATAGTAGAAAGACCGAGAAGAATTCTTAATGGATTGTGAGGAGATGGATTGGCAATTCCAGAAGCCTTTAAAGGACGTCACCCTCCAAGTCGGCTATTTATTGGAAGGAGCTGAGAGAGATCAAGGCTTCCCAGTGGAAAGCTCGATGAACAATAATCCAAAACGAAATGGTAAGGTAGAAACAACCACAAATTCTAATAAGAGATGACTAACCGAAAAAAGGTATAATCATTCAATGTAAAAATTTAAGCACTCACATCCAGCTGAGAGGATTTGAAGGGAATTCCGTGAGAAGCCAAATATGGATGAAAACTTATGTCAATTCTTCTCTATATCAAATTGCGTGCGAAGATCGAAGGAATAGCTGTGATAATTGAGGGAGTTGTTTTCAACATCAACAGCTTCACTTTCATCATCACTGCCATACTTATGGTAGTGGTGGAAATAATATAGGAGAAAGTAAAAGAAGAATCCTCTACTAGTTGAAACGTGATCTTGCAACGTTACTATAACATTCAAAACTGGGACAAATGACGTGCATGTATGACAAGAGAGTCATCTTCTGCGTCAGAGCAATGAAAAACGATCACTTTAACCTGTGGCTTCTGCTCCTTCAAATATTTCAATATAACATCTAGAAATTTTGACCAAGTGCTCGTCTTGAGGTCTAATTATTCATCCACGTCATTTTACTCGAGAGTGTAAAATAATAGCCTCCTGAAAAAGGAAACTAGTACACAGATCAGCGTGAGTATTAATACTTTAGAAAATTCAAAGATTAACTTTCGAAGAAGCGCAATTATCCCTTAACCCCTCGAACTTCTATATTAGTCCACCAGATATGTTATCGGTTCAGTCAGACCACTACCTTTTTATACACGTGATTTCATAATATCTAGTATTTATTTTTTCAATATATTTTACAATTATGAATATGGATCGATTTAAATTATCTATGGATACTATTCATAAGAATAGATCCAATTTGGTTATATTTTTCTTTAACACAATTGGAAGCTCTTATCTGTCATCTTATCCCGTTAGTGTCGATGGCTTATACTGTCTTTGTTTCTATGTGGTAGTTTTTAATCACCATCATATTCAAATATGGCATAGCGTCGCCCTGTTAAGATGATTCATCTTTCAGGGCGATTTTTCTTAACGAGTTTACAGTATCATCTTATCGTTGCAAGGTTTTATTTGAAATAAGTTCTTCTTTTTCTTGAAAGCTGCTAGACATCTATTTCAAATGGTAAAGCATAAAAAGGGTTACGACTACTTCGTCATGGAAGTTCGAGATTTGGCGAATGAACTTGAATCTGTCCTTGATATTAGGCTGGTACGAGGATCTGATAAAATATTTTAAGTGCATGAAAATCTTAGATATCACCAACAAATGGTCCATCCATAGTGTAAGCCTTGTAAAACATACCCCCAAGGACGTCCTTTATGTTCAATGATACCAAGCGTCTCATACCTAACATTCTTGATTGTAGAGCAAAATTTTGTCATCTTTGGCAAGCTTCAGTCTTCCGGGTTTAATTTAAATGCGCGGAAAGTTTCGATTTATTGCAGTTTTTGCCTTGAATGCAGCATAACGGAGGAAGCCAGAGTTAAAGAGTGCACAAAAATCGAAACGATTATTGATGAATGCGTGTATCAAAAATGGGCTGCCACACATCCTACATTTTTTCTTTCATTTCATCGTCTGTTGGTGTTGTGCACCTGCAAATTCACACCGAGCAAACTTCATCTTCCAACTTCTGAGCACGACTTCGTTCAGAAGTTACTAGTTCTTTTTATAATCATAGATTGAAAGAATACAAGAGTAATCTGATGATCTGACTATACTGATGATGTTGGATTGACAAGAAACGGTCAAGACCTTCCCTGCCCTCTTGGTATCGGATTTATTTAAAATCTCCGAAACGGATAGTCATTCCAACGATGTGATGGAGACTTTTCACATCTTTAACAGCAACCATTAGCCAGCCTACGTTTGCAATCCACAGTAGAGCACTCGGAGGGTTTAGAACGATTTTCTAGTTTTCTGTTATTCTGAATGTTATTTATAATAAAATTACATAGAGCGGTACCCAAAGATTGAGCTTAAATTTTTAGAGCATTAATACCACCCATCTCAATAATTCCCACATTGTTCATCTTGTTAAAATTTGTAGCGGATGATTTAGAATTATAAGAAATTTTGTTTGAAAAGATATCAAGTGTCTGTTCCAAAGTAAAAGGATAGACTATTTGTTGGTGAAATCTAGGATTTTCTTGCACATTAAATTTTTACCAAATCATCGTGTCAGCCTAATATCAAGGATAAATTCAGGTTCATTCGCCAAATCTGGAACTCCCATGACGAAGTAGTCGTAACTCAGTAAGAAATAAGTTAGTTTGCATGTCCTTCTAATAGCGGTGGATCTAAGGCTAATTTCGTGAGAGAAAGCTTAGAGACATGCGTGGGTGCTAAATTGTCAGCCTCCGAACATAGTTGCTCAAACACGCTGCACCAAATTACTAACATCCCTAATGTAGGAATACCGAGACTTATGATATTTTTTGGGCAGTCTCGTTCGAAGCGCTATTTTAACCTTTTCTACGACGCCCATCTCTAATACTGTCGAAGGAGCAACTACCACGGATCTAGTTCTTTATTTTGTCTCTATTGCGGTACTCTATTAAGTATGTACCAAGCAGTACAGTCGAACCTTTCTCATGGAATGCAAAAGTTTGATATTCCATTAGAAAGTTCAGTCCAATAAGATTTCCCAAAAAGACCAGCTAATTCTAGTTCGAACAGAAAACTGGTAGGTCGAGGTACCACGAGTCCGATCAGCCACCTCCAGGCCACTTTCGCTTGGATTTCGCGCCCTAATGGAAATTTCTCTTATAGTTCCAATGTTGTTAGATCATAAATTTGAGGAATGCCAATAATCTCATTATACTCCCAAATTAATTGGGAGCAAACTTATATGGCAGAAAAAATTGGATCCACTTACCATCTACCGACCACCGCTAAGCCTCATTGAGAACAAAAATCACGATTACATGAAGTTTGACAGTAAAAAAGTCGGACCAATCTGAGACGTATCGATCACGCCTTTGGCATATCTCATTCGGTTTCTATCATCATAAATAAGAATGTGATTTAGGTAGCCGAAAATTTGGTCACAATTCGTCGGCAGCTTGGTCAGGCTTCTAAAGTGATGTAATCCACCTCTATTAGTGCTTGGATTCTCAAGGATAGTTAAACTAACACCTATAAATCTATACAGCCTTCTAGTGCAGACAAATTAGCTAAGGTGTAGAATTTAAGCGAAAGTTCAGTTGGTCATAGCCTCTCCTCACTCCCATATCGTAGCTTTAATAGGGTGAGGGAATGCATACAATTATTTTTGAACCGACAACCGAAACAATTTATATCCTAACTCTACATTGCCATCAAAGTTGACCCTTTTTATTATAAAGGCCGTAAAATAATTCACTGTATACTTTCATATCCGATAATTAAGAATCTGAGAAATGAGTAGCGCTTAAGTGAATAATATGAAGCAATATATTTACTCGAAACCTGCGTGGCTATATATTGAATTTACATGTGTGGCAGTTTTACTACACAACCACAAATTTTCAGTTAAAATTAAATCAAATTAAATCAATTATAAGAGCTTTTAATTAGAAAAAAATTTCAAACTTCTCAATTTAAATATTTTTGGAAGGCGTTCTCGGGGCAAGAAGTTGGTAATAATGAAAAGCTGACATAAATAATGATTTAAAGATAAGAATCATTGATAATAGTCTTAAATGGTTGCAAACAAAATTAACTTGGCTGCTACTCCATTAAAAAAATGATTTGAAAAAAATTAGAATTTTTACTTATTGGTAGAATATGAATCATATTTGCTGGTATTTTGTAAACCCTGGACTTCAAAAAATGTCTTATCAGTCAGATTTTCATTGTCATCAAACTGTTCAGGCTCAAGCTGCTCAGGCTCTTCTAGCGGCGATCCTTTTTTCAAAATATTGTTCCACAATTTCTCGAGTTCAATTTCATCTCTCTTTTCCGCAGTGAGCAACTGAGTTACGATTCTGACTCCATTTTTGCGTCGACCAAAGCCTATAAAGCTTACTGGGCTTATTTCTTCTCTAGTCACCAACTCACCACCCTCAACAGTACCAACGTCAACGCAGATCCAACCAGATCTGATACCGTCATCGGTGCTCTCTGAATGTCTAGCCATGAGTTTGGCTCTATTTGCTTTGCGTTTCAACCTTGTTTTCAGCTCATTTCTTCCAAGTAATCCATCTGCATCAGGGCGCAGTTTGTATTCACTTCGTAGCCACCGACATAAGCGATCAGCCGAAACATGAAGATGCTTCTCACTCCTTGCAGTTGCTATAATCATCAAAAGGTTTGCCCCGAGTGCTGGTGGTGGTTGAAGTTTCCGTAGATCTAAAAGCGAAAGATAATCAAGCCCTAGATTAATGGAAATATGATTCATCAAAGGCTCAAGAATTGGTGGAGGGAATTCTGGTAGATTTGGTATCCGCTGTCTTTCAGGAACTGGCTGTAGTGATGTTTCAGGCGACTCAACTCGCAAGTACCATGGGACTTCTTGTAATAGTTCATTTTCAGGTACTTTCTTTACCTCTATATCATTTTCATATTTCTCAATGTCTATTTTCTGGAGAAGACTTCCATTTCCACCATTGTCTCTCACACTATGTTTTTCTAGATCTGAGATTTGTGAGATGAAGCTTTTTGGCTGGAATCGCTGGATAGCTATTGAGCCTATGGCCAATGAAAATTTCGTTACAGGAATTGACGGTCTTGTAATGTAGGAAAATCTTCTAGCAAATTTCCTCGCTGAATCTCTGTAACTTGAAGTACAGTTTACTTTGATTTTGATCTTACTAAGTATCATAATCTTGCCAGAGATGTGCTCTAACCTAGAATGTTAAATGTATTATTCTAAATTTATTTGATCTAGTAAAAGCGCGTCCAAGTCATACTCAAACAGGTAAGATTCTGATTATTCGCATTAGGATAATTGGGACCTCATTTGTATATTGTAGATAGTAATTTTTAAATCTACGTAATTAGACATACGCTGGGATAGGACGCAACACTCTACATTTTAGGTTTCGTTATTCGTTACTATAGTAACACAATCTGATATTTTTTGAAATGAATTCCAAAACTCGCTACTCTCCATGTATACAAGTAAACACTCACTTCCCTGCATCGCATCTAGTAAATAACTTATGATTATCTTGTGACTATCATATCAAAATCATCAATCTTGAATATACTTGGGTGATATTTTTTTACACGATGACTCACACTTAAGTGAGGAAAAAATTAAACCTTTCATGATTGAATAGTGAATTCCCTTCACAATTTGAGCGGTTCAATAACTCTAATACTTACGTGAAATTTAAACAATTCTTTATAAAAAATGTTATTAAATTTAGGGAAATGTTATTTGTCCACCACAAGAAAATTAAATGCCCTCCCCCCCACTTTGCACAATTCTGGGACATCTGGATCTTTAATTGGTTTTT
>PEDP01000169.1:0-35370 GCA_002918395.1 Erysiphe pulchra
TGGCCAATAGGAAACACCACAGCGAACTAGCTACCCAAGTGGGGCGAAGTTAGCACTTGTTTAGTCATTTTACGCTTATCACGAGACCAGTTTCTGACATCGATAACGCTCCTGTTCCTCTGAGCTAGGGATCTTGGGCAGAGACTCGTAAATTTCCTCACCGCCCTGAATCCATCTCTCGAAGCATTGGTCCCGAGCTCTTCTTATTTGACGATAGTACGCGTTGCGCTCTCTATTGTATGACTCAATGGATATTTGCTGCCTCTGAAAACGCCTTCTTGTAGCTTTAAATAAAGACCTTGCCTCGTCGAGTTCCTGGGGCCACCACCGCTTAGACCTAGCGCACACCCTCAGCTTTGTGGCATGTTGGTCCAACACACACGTTAACGTGTCAGTTATCCACTGTGCTTCCTCGTCAAGCTCTACTTGGCTACTGTTATCACTTATGTACGGCCTTTGGTTTGACTTAGTATACAAAGCCATTTGAGCTTCCTGCTCTTGTTAATTTGTCATATTGTATTGCCCATCCTGTAATCTCAGTTATCGGTCCTAATGACCCTGATCCTTTATCCATATTTTCCAGATCAAATGTTATAAGTTCATGATCGGATGGTGTTGCATATTCAGGGTCAATCGTCCACACAGAAAGAAGACCAATACCGGGAGTGGTCAATGTTGAATCAATAATTGAGAGTCCTGGTGATTGTTTGAGTCGCGTAGCAATTGTGGTGTCGTTATTGACTATGAGATAATACCGTTCTATAATTGATTCTAGCCCGTCAGCTCTTTGACGATATTGGCATGCTGGATTCCAGTATGGGCTATGCGTATTAAAGTCTCCAAGCAGGATTGTTCTGTTATCAATAACAGAGTCCCAACTCACATACATTTACGAGGCGAGTCTTTCTTTTCTTCTTTTTGTTGGAATCTAACTCCCAAATGTCTAGGACTTGAATATATGGGTGATCGACCAAGTCTGATCGACTCTCCACTATTACTCTACCTTCTAAATCTTTCTTAACTCCAACAGCGATCCGTTGTTGTTGATGTTCGCCACACATACTAAAGCGAAACTCATAGGCCGGATGTAACAAACCTTTCCCACCAAGATATGGCTCCTGTAGACACAGGATTTCTGCGCCAATGTCTAGTCCCACCTGAAAGGTGGCTTGACATACTGCATAATTACGTTGACAATTGTGTTGAACTACACGCATAAGTTTACATTTTTTTCAGTGCCGTCGACGTAATTGGTGAGAAACGGGTCCTCGAGCTCCATCCCTTCGTCTTCCAGCACAGATTCATTTGCTAAGCTTACCTCTTCTTGTACTTCCATAGTTTTATCGTGAGGCTCTCCTTCGCTTTACCTATCCTCTCCTGATTGAGTTTTTTGTCGTTCATGTTCTCTCTCACGATCTCTCCACTCTTCTCGTCTAGATCGTGCTATAGCGATGGCCTGTTTCTGTACTGTACAATTCGAAGAAGTCGCCATGTGTTTTCCCCCGCAGTTGGCACATTTATAACTTCCGTGGTGTGCGCAAAAAACGCCCTCTCCAGTTTTACACCCAACTATTGGGCATTGATGGTTTGCAGTCAAATGTGGCTCCGCAAAAATAACGCACCGAATCTTATCTGGTGATGGGCATCCGTACCTAGTATGTCCCCAATGGCAGCGGGTAGGGCATAACGTATCCGGCCCTACTCTAAGATACCTCTCGACTTTGTGAAATTTACCGCCAAAATGTATCTCTTGTTTAATTGCGCGGTCTGCTTCTGCCTGAGTTCTTACTGTAAACCAGACACTGGAGTGTGGCTTCAACCCGTTTCTTGCCAAATTCACCATACGTTCGTGACCGGATAGCCATCGTGGTACAAATGGTAGTTCTAAAGCAGATGGGCCAGCGGCTATTTCCTCTCTGATCTGAATTAGTCCATTTGCATTGCAGTAACGGCCTAGTTCTACTCCATGGGCCTTTAGATAAATCCACTGTTGGTTAGCAGATATCTCAGTGATTTCTGCATCAAATCCTAACACTATCTGTAAGAGTTCCTCTTTCACTAGGGTTACCATAGCATCCGCAGTTGTCTGTGCAGTTGTAAGCCCTGTCAGATTGCCTCGTTCGTTATAATTTGATCAGTCGGAGGTGCGACGGTGCCTTCATACTCAGCAGCTTCATATTTAGAGCGTGTAAAATGTCTTGTGCCGTGGAGGTGGGCTTACCTTTCGCTTCTGACTTTCTTATAAATATGATACGACGCTTTGATTCTTCGACGTTCTTGAGCTGACTTGGCCACTTATCTCTACTGTTTGTATTCTTCGTTTTAGTTCCATTACGCGACACAGTCGTCCTATCGACTAGTTTTCCTTTTGGAGGTGCATTTCTCGCCGCCATTGATGCCATTTTCGTCTTTTGTGACGCTGCTGGCTGTGTCGCTAGAATTCTAGGAACGTTTAGAGGTGCATCTACTCGTTCTGGTCGATCTGAAGGTTTAATCCTGGTATAGTTTGACTATTGGGCTTTGTCAAAGTTGCTTCACCAACGTGGAATCTTTCAGGGACATTCTTTGAAATTTTTTGTGTGTTCTACTTGTTACAATTATTCTTTAGTAATATATCACTAGGCACATTCTTGCTTAAGTATGTGCTCCTAACTTCTTGCCGCAGATTTTCCAGCTCTTTTTTCACCTTTGCGCTCTCGGCTTTTAGGGCAGTAAACAATGCCGCATTTTCCATAACAACTTTCTCTGTGGCCGCCTTATACCAGTCTTGAAGTATTAATTGGATCTTACCCATCGAAATACCGCCTTCCATATTTTGCGGAGAAGTATGCTGATTGTACGATGTGAACCCTGGTGTTGTGAATGAACTGTGAGGTTGTGTTATTGTTTCATCTGTGCGACATTGTGATCCCATATCTGGTCACAAATTTTCCATGTCATAATCGAAGCAATTATTTCTTCTTTGTTCACAAACAGCTTGTTCAGCCGAGCTCTGAGATATATTTTCATGCTGTGGGTGGTAATAGAGGGGTGAAGGGGTGGGTGGTTCTGCCATCGCGCTGGCTCTGATCCAGGTCGTAGACTTTGATAAGCTCAATCAATGAATAAGCAGTGTGCAAATTATAATTTCAATTGGGACATAATATTGCTTGTTGGTTGTCTTAGGACTGAAATATGAGCAACCGCTACAACGAGACCTTGCGAGCGAGGCTAAAATCTCGTAAAATTCAACTTTTCGTCTATTTAATTCCAAAACTGAACTCTAGCGTGATTTGGCTCTATAAATTGACTAAAAATGAAAGTTTGTGGACCTTCGAACCTCGCTCAGATCTTACGGGTAACGTCATCTCCAATCTGTCGAGCAAATATAAGCTTATGCACCACGAAAATTGAAAATCTCAGGGAAGTATTTGAGAGGGATTCTTACCAGAAGAAAATGCGTTATACTCTTAGCTCTTGAGGCAACTAGGACTCCAAAATACGTATCGTAGCGGCGGCACAAAGATTACAGAGCGTTAGTAAGAGATAGGCAAAGGAATTTAAATTCCAAACAATCCATCTCATTAATGGAGGAGAGAAGTAATGTAGATTATTGTATTATAGTTTGTTTGAAGGATACTGGTCATGAGGAGGTTTAAAACCGAGAGAAAACTTTATAGAATCATTCTTAGCGAGACTATCAGTGTACATCAAGTACTTCAGTGAATTATTATCTTATTCAGAATTCATTTCTCTATAGTAAAGATATTATCATTGGCAAATCTGGGTATCTATATCAACGAGAAAAGATGTTGATAGGGAAGCGCTGGTGGAGGGCTAGCGCGTACATTTGGCAGCCAGACCGAAGCTCAATACGCTTGATCCGGATTTCGAAACCGCAATTATCTCTAAACGAGCACAGTCAACTTCTCCAAAACAACTCGTTGCATTTCGGGATTAAACGTTTCAATACAGCATGTGGAAAATATTTCTAGAGCGCAGGTTACATCGTTCTTAGCCTTACGACATCGTAGAGTAGAGTATCTACCAACTCTAAAACTCAAGTGGAGACGACCTCTTGCATTATAGATGAATTTTCTTCCAAAGTACACACTTCATAGCTTCTTTTTGCTCAGTATCTTACTATTATTGACCACAACGCATATAACTAAATCGACCTTCGTTTCAAGATATAAAAGCTTGTTGAGCCTCATTTGACCACATCTAGAAGAGATGAAGAAACCATTTCAAAAGCAGGAGCTAAATTTCTAGCCCTCGTGTCCAAGGGTATCTCTTATGGTATACAGGATTACAGTTTCTATTTCAAAATACCCTAGGAATCATTTGACTAGTTTCCTACCAAAATAGAGGAAGAATTTGAGCTAATAAGGTATCCAATGGCAATTGACAATTTTAAGCACATCTAAGTTGCTCCAATTTCAGTTAACAGTTCTGGCTGCTCTTTTTAAGGCCCTGACTATGGTATGCTGAGCAAATAGATGATTTCCTTAAAGACTCTTCGCCTCTATTTACAATGCAGCCAATTTGAGATACCGATAAAGATACGAGTCGCTTTCTGCCAGCTCATTGCAGATTTAAGAGTTGCTACATAATGGCTTCTTGCTTCCAGTACCAATACAGATGAAAAATTGCTAGCATTAGCCTACCAGTAGCTCTTCATGCATTACAAGTATGTGCACAAGCTAATCCCATGGGGTGTTAGGATTTTTTTCTTCAGATGTAGCAATAGATAACCATAAAGAAGATGATATGAGAAAATTTAGAAGAGAAATGAAATAAAATATTCACAAGCCTTCATGATTTGGCTCACCGTAATCGTCATAAATGAAAGGATTTATCTTTCTATCCTATATTAGTAGTCTTAGCTATGCTGTAAAGCTTGAAGGTTTGTGCTAGGAGTTCCATTTAGCTCAAGGTGTATTTTCGGGATTGTTCTGATCAAATTTATAGTTTCAAAGAATACCAATAAGAAATTACTGCAGCTCAGGTTTGAGGTCTAGGTTACTACTGTGAAATACCGTTTCTTGAATTAACCACGCGATTTTTATCATCTCTTTTCCACAATAAAAAACTCTTAGAAGCTGCCAAACCATCTACTGAAGATGTAACAGGCATTCTTACTGCTGAATGCATCACTGGTATATTTTAAACAGTGATTTAATAAGTCGCACCTGACCTAGACAATAACATAAATTACTGCAACGAATTTCACATAGATTTTTGTATGTGTTTTTTGTTATTTTGAAGCTTTTTTACTCTTATCTTTCTGTCTCTGTTCTTTCATGACTAATTTCCTCCTTTTTTTCCATCCTCGGTTAATTTGACCTTGGTTAGCCCAGAACCATTTTTGAAAATCGCTTTGATTATCGATGTTTTCCATGTCATTGCCCTATCTGTTGATTAGCGATTTCTTGGTAATCGTCGACGATGAAGTTGATACATTATTGGTATTTATTTTCCCCTTAGCATTATTTGCTCTAAAATCGGTCACCCCAATTTCACGCTCACATTCTAGAGTACGCAGATCTGAGCTATTGTTCTCCTCGTTTCGATCTTCTTCTTCTGAATCACAGCTTCTGTCTTCATCGTTTGGCCAGATAAAGTGCTTATTGTGGTAGGCAGTATCCGGTGTTGGTGCAGGACTACGAATAACACGAGATTCAAAATCCCGCTTCGTAAAGGGAGTTAGTGGACTTTGTACTCGGCTCCTCTGGGGGGATACTTGAGTTGGCTCAATATCGCTGTCATCCTGTTCACTCGCAGTTGGAAAAAACTTGAATAAAGGCTTCGGTTTGTGTAATTCGGATTTCTTATATAAGGAGGCAAGTGGATGAATAGAATTTGACTCGGGAGGAGATGTGGCTTGAACTTCAATACTCAGTGAGGCTTTAATGTCCAAGGAAGCTTTTGACGGTTTTGTAATTTTTAATGACATTTTATTTCATTAAAGTTTCAGTGATTTAACTTCTTCGTTATTATTTGTCTACTCCTCATTTTTCCCCCAATTGAAGCGTGACATACTTAAATGCATAAATCAAGAAGTTTGAAGGAGGGACGGAAAGTATAGAATTGAATGAATGAGCTTTTCCACAACCAGCCCAGTTAGGCCCCCAATTATTTTCCCTCCGATGATAGCAGTAGAACAGCAGGTAATAGCAAGAATTACTCGCACCCCATTATCAACAAGAAATTTATCAATGACAATAATTAACCTTGAAAGTAAAACTAAAACCTTTCAATGGTTATTTTAAAAATTCTTCATTTTTATTTACAGTTACTACAGCAATAATTCATATTTATACGATTGAAACGAACACTAGATATAAAAATAGCCATTGGCCAAACTTTCCAAAGTTCACTCAATTTCACCTTGAGTGATTTGACAGCCAATTTTTGTGAAATAGAGAACTCTTTCTCTTTACTTGGTAAAATTTAAACCTTACAGATTCTTTTTAAATATGAATTCTATCAACCCTCCTCCTACTCTTTATGACCCTGCATCACCTAATGTCTCCGACCCTTTTCAATACCCAATTGACTATGTAGACCGCCCTCCGTCAACTCAACATCGCAACCTCAAGTTTCTCGATCTGGACGACCCAGGACCTACTGATAAACTCTCACTATCCTACGAAGGTCAAAGTCCGTCAACAGGACGAATTCAACAAGCTATTCTTGCCAACAAGGAAGCAGCCGATAACCGAAACTTCTAAGAAAACCTGCTGTTTGGATCGATAGCAAATATCTGAGACCAACGTTGTGCTCCTAACCCACATATGCCAGTCCAAATGAGCCGTGCCCTGAAGAAATTCTGCGATGAGTTAGTGGAAGTGGCAACCAGACACTTCGATGCATTTGTTCGTAGAACTCCAATGACCTCAGCAGCTCACAAAAGTATACCTGCAAACTAGCCCTCGAATTCTGCCAGATTTGGAAAAAAATCTTCTCAAAGCTATGCAGAAGCTGATAAGCGCAACAGTCGTCCCTCTCCCGCAACAGGGAAAAACAAACTAATGATAGACCGTTTCTCCGTCTTCCTACTGATAGTCCTCTTCGTACGCATTCAGGATACGCCTTACAATCTATCCTCAAATCCAAGTTGAGCCCTGAAAGCCACTTAATTTCGAATATACTACCAGCCAAGTCAAGCTTCGCCCTCTGCCCCTGCATAGGAAACTTTGCCGCTCTCGAAGAGAAGATAATCTCTGCAAGTTCTTTTTTGGAGATAACGCACATATTGAAAAGGCGTCTCCTTGGACGTCCTACCGTATCTCCAATTTTGTACGCTTTTTTGGCGCAATCGATGAAATCCTAAAGCATTGCCTACTAACTGTCACAAAAGATGCAGTTCAATCTTAAGTTACTGCCGCAGCTAGACCCCCTCCAGCTTCTATAACTCCTTCACGCAACAACGAAACTAGCTTTGATTCCTCTTCCGCTTACCCGAATCTTATAACTGTCTCCTTCGCACTTTATACATTTTTGGCTGCAGGACAAACACTCACGTAATTCCCCAACAATCATCTGTGTCACAATATACACGCTGCTGGCTATGGCATAATAGTCAAATTTGCGCATCTCCCCCCGCTGTCGTCTCTGTGGCTTTCCAAAACACGCAGAGAATGACCACAAATCCCTTTACGTTGCCCCTGAAGGACATATCTACCCTCCAAGATGCATACATTGCCACGGTCCCCACCCCACTGATAACGAAAGCTGCGAGCTACGCCCCAAAAATCCTAACCATGCTCCTACGACTAAGAATCAAATCACCTCAATCCGCCGAATATGTGCTGAAGCAAGTCTCCGCTGCCAAGCAGAAGCAGGCTGCGTTAAAACAACAGTCGAGAAACCCTCAAAATGCATAACTGACAAAGATACGAACTCTCTAATACTCAAACAACAAACTCTTACCCAACATTCCTATTCGAAGTCTTAAACTTTGTACAGGGTCCAAGCAACGAAACTACGCAATCCTCATGAACCATACACACCATCAATATAGAAAAAACCTCATACCTGTAAAGATCCTTTCTATTAACGTCGGCCGCGGCGCCCAAGCACACGAGATAACATTAAATCAGGCTTACCAAGCTAACATAGACGTAATTCTCATACAAGAACCTTATATATTTCACGATCGCCCCAGATGCATCACCAAAAGTCACCCTAACTATTTATCCTTCTCACCAACAGACGACTGGACAATATCAAGACCTAGAGTCATGACATACATCTCCATGAACTCTGGGCTTAATCCTGAGCAAGCAAGACTTATATTATCACCCGACTTACTACATCTCCGAATCACACTCTCACTCCGCTAACCCCTCAATATCCTCAATATATTTAACGCGCCAGGATCATCAGAAGATAGCCCCCTTGAGCTTTTGTACGCACTACCCCCTACTTCATTTAAGGGAAATTTTCTCTCGAAAGGCGACATTAATTTTCACCACCCTCGATGGCAAATATCATGGTCCCGTAACCCGCTACCTAGGGCTGTAGATCTTGTTGATTGGATAGACCTCAACAATTTTGCTCTTATCTCACCTCCCGATAAAGCCACCCATAACCGTCGCAATGTTCTGGATTTAGCGTTTGGAAAGGTCTCACTTTTAGACTTGGTGGACTGCAACCTTGCTAAACATCTAGACGCGACCTCCGATCACACTCCACTCCTCATTTCAATCACAGGCAGAAACCGCACGGCAACACATCAGGGTGTAAGACAAGATACACTTGGCCCAGACTTGCTCCTCCGACTACTCTCAATCTCCATCGAGGGTGTCTCTTCACCACCTCCCACATGCTCCTCTACATCATTGGACAATTTCGCTGAAACTATAATCAACGCAGTGCATAAAGCTTACGATGGAGCCGCACAGCGCTCTCTGGGATATGGTAAAGGAAATCCCTGGTGGGACTCAACCTGCAAATTAGCACGACAGAAACTTAAGAGACTAATCCAAACCACTCTAAACGAGAATGATCACTGCGTGGCTAGAAAAGAGTACCGCAATGCTATTAAGAAGGCCAAAGATTCCCATTTCAGAGCTAAGATAGATAACGCTCGCTCCAGCAAAGATATTTTCTCGATGACAAAATGGCACAAATCTTCTGGCCGTTTTCAAACTGCTCCATTTATAGATCCCAGATTTCCTTCACGTCACCCGTCTTCAACATTAGAGAAGAAAAGGGCTTTACTGCAAGAAATTCTCCTTACTAACTTAACGGACGCAGTCGATATTACATTAGACACCCCACAGCTCCTAGTTCTACCCTCCAATTTCCAGCACTGACCATCGAAGAGGTAAAAGACTCCATAATTAGAATTGGTAATACAGTCCCAGGCCCAGACGAATTACCAACATTCATTTTATGTTATGCATGGCCACTCATAAAAGACCGTATCTTCGCCCTATTCTCCGGATGCCTCTCTCTTGGATATCACCCTATCTGCTTTCACAGAGCAATATTGGTAATAATAAAAAAGCTCAAGAACTCAGATCTATCCTCGACTCGCTCTTATCGCCCGATTGCATTATTATCTGTACTTGGAAAAGGACTAGAACGCCTGCTAGCTAAACGTATGACATGGATAGCTGTTAGAGAAAAGGTCTTAACATGTCAGCAATTTGGTGCTTTTCCATGCCGGTCTTCTACAGATTTGACAAGCTGCCTTACCCATGATGTAGAAGGAGCTCTGAACGAGGGCCTCACGGCTAGTATGTTGACTCTTAATGTTAAAAGGGCTTTCGACACAGTTCTGCCGGGTAGACTTGTAAGACGCTTGCTGGAACAAGGTTGGCCTACTAACCTCATTAATTGGGTTCGCTCCTTCACTTCAAATCGTACCGTCTAGATCAGACTAGACGATAACATCAGTCCGTCTCAAAGTATCACCTATGGCCCACCCCAAGGCTCACCTATATCCCTTATCCTTTTTATGCTGTATATAGCACCACTTTTTAAATTTGGAAACCCAACACGTCAATTCGGTTATGCTGACAATATTGCAATCCTAGCCACACATGTCACGCTTCAAAAAAATTGTGATTCATTACAGCTGTCATTAAATGAAGTTCTAGACTGGGGAAGTACAGAAGGGGTTACATTTAATCCAGATAAAGCTAAGCTTTAACATTTCTCACGACACTACAAAGACAAAAACCCTTTATTCACGCCCTCCATCAGCTTCAGAAATTTCACAGTCTCTAAAAACACGACGCACCAATACACTAGATGGTTAGGAGTCTATTTCGATAAAAACTTAACCTTTAAAAATCATGTCCATATTCTTACCGAAAAAGCGCTTAGAGCGGCCAACGCTCTCTGTCACCTTAGTAACACATCAAAAGGTGCTCCCCCTCGCCTTATACGCCAAACTATCTTATCTTTTGTCCTTCCTATCGCTCTCTTTGGAGCTGAAACACGGTGGCCAGGACGCAAACGTTCACTGGCCCTAGGTCGGACTATTTCAAATGGAGTCCTAGGCTATATTTCATCTATCCTTAAGGCAATTTCAACCTCAGCTCGTGCCATATTACCGATTTTCCGTACAACCCCTATAGCTGTACTGCTACGGGAAGTAGGCCTCCCCCCGGCTGAAACTCTACTTGATAAAAGAAGCTGCTAATCGATTCTTCGTGCACATCGGCTAGATTCTTACCACCCCTTACGTCATCGTATATTCTGGACCCAGAAAAATAGTACAAATTCCTCCCGCCTCCCAAACTGGGCTCTGAGCTTCCCAGAAACCGAAAAGATAGACCCTCTTATAAATCCCCCATGGACCCCTCATGAAGGATGGTTCGTTAGTATCAATCGAATCACACGCCCACCCTGCTAAATTGCTAGCGAAATCCCCCCTCAAGATATTACAGTCTACACTGATGCAAGCCGCATAGATTCTTCCACCGATGCCTGTGTTGGAGGTGGAATCGTCATATACCAAACCGGCCAAGTTATTCTCCGTAAAGGCATCTCACTTAGCCCCACATTATCCACTTTTGACGCTGAAGTCATAATTGCAACAAAAGCAATCGGAGAGGCCCTACTTCTCTCAACAACCCGCTTCTCAAATAATATTTGGCTTCTCATAGATAACCAAGAGGTGGCCCGCAAACTCTTACGAACCCCAGTATGCTCTTCCCAGAAACTATTCAAAAAATTCTCGTCCTTAACATCAACCTGGATAACTCGCCCTAGACTACCATACCACATACCTGTCAGAGTAAAGTCAGAGTATATTGGATCCTGAATATAATGGTATTCAGGGCAACTCACTAGCTGGCTCTTTGGCTAAAAACGTAACATATATAACACCCTCACAAGACCTTTTAAATTCTCGTCTCTCTCTCAAGACCGCTACAGCCTGGGTTAAAGACAAACTGCAGTCTGATATCAAACTATACTGGTCCAGAAACGCCCCCCTATCATACAAAAACCTTCATATTGATATCTTTGAACTCTGCCCTCGTAAACTCTCTTTTCCACGCTCTCTAACAACACATCACTTTGTGGTTCGTTCGGGACATGGCGATTTTGTCACATACCACGAACGCTTCAAGCATTCAGATTTCTTAAAAAAATGCAGTTGTAACTCTCCAAAGTCACCAACTCATATGATATTCTGTAGCCTCCCTAACCCCCGCCTACCCAAACCTCCTAGAAAGACAAGGGACCCCGTCCAGTTTTATCTCACTAACTTTGAGGGAGCTGAAATACTAGTTGAGTGACTTAAAACCACAAAATTCTTTGTTGATGTCTGCCCCATATCCTCTCCTGAGGACCGCCCTTCACATTCATAGGCCTCTCCTTAAATAGAGCCTTCCCTTCCCCTAGTTATCCCCTCCCCCCCAAATTTCGTCATCTCGGACCACAGACTCTACACATTACTTAGTAAGTTTCTCCCTCTTCAAGTTGGGGAGCTTGATTCCTCAGTCACTCAAGGCAGTAAGCCTTGGCGTCTTTTGCCCATTTTGGTTATGTAAATAAAGGCCCAGCTCTAATTTAGCTAGACGTAAAATAATAACCAAAAAACAATCAGCAAATTTTTGTAAAATTGGAATGTAAGTAACAACTTATCGACTGGTCTGTGAAGAATTAATATGAAATATTGTACAATGCAACAATTAGATGAATGAATTTAAATAAATCTGATTCCGATTCCATTCGGTTCCAATCTACTTTGTGCACTTTTTTGGAATTGCGCTCTCAAGCAATAGATAACCGCTTCCGATCAGTATTACGATAATTTAGAGAAATTTCACACTAAAGTTTTTACAATCAAGTCATTTTTCTGAACTCAATCATACATCATCTCACCTCAGGACATAGTATTTAGCGTGAGAAATAAGAGCATAAGTGTAAATTAAGAGTTAAGGATACTAGTGAAGCTGTTGAACGAAAACATGAATTTGTCGGATTTTTTGAAATCTAGTTAATTTTGATGGCCTTATCTAAAGTTGTGAATGTTTTGATAAGGCCTACTAGATTTCAATGATCAGTCAGATCCAACCGTCAGGTAAATTCCATACACTCCCAAAGTTCTAGTTCATCTTGAAATATCGGATCCTCGGAGCGATATCTACACTTAGTCAAGCAACTAACTAGTAGACACTAGTATCGGAGTATAAAGAGAATCGCCTTGTCATGAATGATAAGATAGGTGTAGGTATTGTCATATCAAAGTATAAAGGGGAGTTATTTTAGTCTTAACAGGTTAATCACCTTCATCGGGCAGTCTTACAGGGAATCTGAGATGAGTTAGAAGAATCTAAAATAGTAAACCAATAAACCTCTCTAATTCAGTCAATCAACCAACTAGAACTCGAATAGTGGTATAATAGTATTGATAGAATAAATTTTGTTGGTCTTATGGACGGAACCCAAAAGCGAACAAGCTTAATGGGCTACCTAATCTTGCATGGCGTTTCAAATCAACTTCGAAAATTATTGAGGATTCCAAAATTCTTAAAGACCCTCGACATGAAGTCTTTTTTATGATAATCAATCAGTTATATTAATACACCTAAAAATTGTTTTCTCGATTTTTAGCTTACATATACTATGCTGAAAAAGTTGAAGGAAGTATTTAGAAGTAAATCCTTATAGAGTTTATGTCTTCTCGAATTCATGTTGTTGAATCTGCATATAAATAGCTATGAATTACTTCCAATATGATGTAATCCTTCTATTTATGTCTGAGATTTAGAGTTTCTCTAACATTTAACTTGGTGAAGAAACAGTAATTTAATCTTTAGTATTATTTTTCGACAACAATGAAGGCTGTTCAATGACTGGCTTATCGTTTATTTGCGACGGATTTTTTCTTCAATTCACCTACTCTCTTTAATTTCAAATTTTCTAATAGATTTCTTTTGATTTTTTCAGATTTTTTGATATTTCCGGTACAAGATTTTCAACTAAATTATTTTGTTGGTCAAACCACCCTTTCCCTTCCACGTACTTAGCCACCATGTGGATCGAAGATTCCTTCAAGGCAATGTTGCTATTATTTTTCAGAAAAGTCGCATACTTTATTGTATTTGAAAACTCATGCACCAAAAATTCTCTTGGGTTTCGATTTCTTTTATTCTTTATTACTTTGCTTGTTTGAGCACTTGGGGTAACGAGATTTGCAGGTAGTAATGCCTTAAAAAGACATTCTGGTCGAGGAGTGAATTTAGATTTCATTAAGAATTTTGACTTATTTTTCAGATCAATCTTCTTCAACTCATGTGCAGGTACTGTCCAGCCCCGTTTCACATGTCTTTGTCCAATTTCGACGCCGGGTAAGACGTTTATTTTCCTCTTATTTTTACGTTCTTGCTGTTCAATTGAAGCTGGTTGTAAAGGTGGCGAATTTTCCATCACTGATTTTTCTAATTTTGATGATGAAAATTCAGGAACTTTATATTTAATAGGCCGGGCAACCTCAATGCGCACTTTTACATTTTTAATTATATTGCCATGAAGTTTCTTCTTTATTCGTTCGGCGTCTTTCTGTGGAAGCTCGACGAAACCATAACTATTTTCGGGAAATGTCTGAATCTCATGGTAAGAGATATTGCGCGCATTTTCTTTTATTGAGGCGGGTAAATAGGTATGGAGTAAATTCGGCGTCAATGGGGTGATATGCAATCGTATGTAATCTGAGTCGTCCATTGTTTTTAGCTTGGCTGGATGTTTAAATTTTGAGCCGCTGTAGAGTAAATCTGCCAAAACACTATTTTCTCACGATAAATACCTAAGATTATTTCATGTTGTCGGTTTTTCAGTGACTGAAAAGTGTTGTTGGATATAATATAATGGCATCTGCGTATGTTTGAAATTTAATGAAGATGGGTGAAAGCAAAGGCATTTGTAATAGTAAATACTATATTTACAGCCTCCTTAGCACAAGTTTTCAAAGCTTTCCATTCTTTGAGACTTTATTACCATGCAACTATTTGGACATTACAATCTCGATCCGATGTCCACTTACCACTCATCAGGAAAGAAATTTGTCAAACAATGACCAAATTTTGATATTTTAACTTGTACGTCAATATACGAATCTTAAAACTCCCACGCACAACTGTAAGTTAACAATTTGTAATTTGCCACGCTTGTCACCACAATGAACGAGTTAGGGAGCAAGTGATTCATTGACTCTCTATTCAGCCACATGTTTATGACTAGGAGTGTTTGGTAAATAGGATGAATTCAAATAAAGCGGCAAGATTTCATAATTCGAACTTCCAAGGGCTACAAACTAAAGAAACATTTTCCAACATAATCATCGCATAAAGATCCTAGCTAAACTCTTATTGGAAGAAAGTGGAAAAGCTTCAATAAGGTAGTTATTAAAACGATTGAATAAAGTCAATGCAAAAAAATACATTTCTCTCCCAAAGTAGGAATAAACAAGTTGTAATGTGGAATCGAGACGGTGCTACTACATATTCATAGTATCCCTTACAAACTCGTAGTTTGGGTCTCTAGAGCTAACGGAAATCACGCAGCACTTAGTCACGAGATAGATATCTTCCACACGAATTTTCCATGAGTTTTATGGAGTTAATCCAGATCCCGTGATAACGATGACGTGTTAGACTAACTTGGCTTGCTTTGCTATTTCGGATTCTGATATTTTACGTATATTCCGATATAATACTGTCTTCTGACAAAGGTGCTTTCGTCATCTGAGCACTGGCAGTATCGGTAAAATGATGATACCTGGAGATACAAACGTATTTACGCGCTTCGTGTGACTCTGGTGGTTAGGCCTCGCCCGGCTGGAGTCGGAGTTTTTTTTTTGAGACTTTTATTCTTTTTCCGCTCACTCAGTCTGCATGGCCAATATTTTCTCGGGGGGGGTAAGTAAAAGTGGAAGGTCCAAAAAAGTAGGTGGGACTCTACTTGTAGAATCGGCTGTTCTTCATAGTTTGATATGTCTGTGGTCATAAGTTTGCAGCATATTGTGTCATAAGCAATGGAGGGGCTCAATCTGTTCAACAGTGATAGATTTTGTTGCACAATAAAATCTTCAGTCACAAAACATAACACAATGTATAAGGACTTGAGAAACTTAAGCAAGAGAGTAGTATTTCACATGAGCATCATAATCACTGTGCTTGGTACTCTATACCTCTATTATCATAGGAGGATAGTCATTTAGATTTGTACTTTGCTTATCACTGTTGATTATAATACTACTAATCAGAGGCTTATTATTCAGAAAAGGGCTGGCTAGTTGTACCCATCATCTAAAAATACCAACTTGTATAGAACAACTTTATGTGTTAATCCTTGGGATATATGATACAAAAAAATGTCTTCCTCTACTGAAAGGAATCACGGTCCTGCATTTTTAACTGAATCAAAGGAATAAGAAATTTTGTGTGTATCAGTCGCGGTGTGAAGAGTGAGACAAATTTGACTATAAGATTTAGCACCAACAAATAAATTTAGTGATTTTGTACAAGGTTTTAACTTTAATAAGTCGTCAGTCTTCGTCATGGTTCAGGTGTTTACCAACACGTTCGGATGTTTCGCTGTGGCAAAAGATCAGACCGGATGCTCACTGTGATTTGCTAAAAGCACTTTCGTAACAATTAACGCCAGGAACTCATAAAAATACAATCTGAACATATTAATACATCAGCCACGATCCGTAAAAGTAATCTGAATAGACTACCTGTGAGTGAGTGAATTTTAAATGATTAAGCTGCAGTGCCTAGTTAAGGGAAGGTGATCACTATGACCTTCCCGATCAATATGTGTTGGATGTATATAAGAACCCAAATTTTATACTTTTGATTTTTAGTAGCTAATTAGATGCGCATATCGTACAAAATTCGGAATGATAATCTACAGTTTTAAACATTAGATTAAGTTTTTTGATCTGATATTGATGGAGCCCTGCTCAAAGCTTCACTTGGACGTCGACGTCAACTGGATCTCACTCAAACGTCAATACTCAAAGTTTCTTTAAATTTATATCTAATAGTTTACACGTGAAGTCCATATCCGTTTTGGATCTTGGTATAGCTACTTACTCATTGCTTTCATGGCCGGTCATCAAAATTTGTCTGGTCGAAAGCTAAGAATTTAGGTATTAACTAAATTAAGATTTTTTGGGGAAGGTATAAATAAATTATGTTTTTGTTTGTCACATCGTCTTGATCATGTTCGCGCCGGCACCAGCAGCCTTCGTAAATTTCGTGGCTCTAATGCTTTTCCTCAAAAGGAATCCCCCTTTTTTTCTCAGTCATGTGTCAAGCAACATTAAAATCGCAAGAAGTCTTGCGTTGATATAGCCTCAATTGGAGAAGCTGGCACACCCTAAAGAATAACCTATCGCTTTTTGTCGATGACAGTATGTCTGTTCGGTGTCGTGGGTGGATCTTTAAATTAGCCATTTTTTAGATAAACGATTTTTGCCATATGAAAATTGCAAAAATTTTCGATTCAGTCAGTGATTGCGTATATGTCCAAGCATTGTAATCTGTGCTGTGTCTGTATTTTCCTAATCTGATGAGTACCTGCAACTTGCATATCTATCCTGCGAAAAACGACTATTTTGGTCTCATCAACTATTCGGTTTTCCTAAAAAGAAGGGAATGATCCAAAACGCCAATTTGCAGCTTGCAGGTGTAGATGAGGGTACGAATGTGCCGACTTTGCGTTGGCGCTCTTAGCATACATGGCGACTACGGGTTATTTCTATTTTGGTTTTCGTCCACACTCGGCGACTCCGATGCCTACACAAAGCTATGAACCTTAACTCTCTCTGATACGAGTGACTTTCGCTTAAAATGTAATTGATGCAATTTTATGGGTCCAATTATATTAAAATTTAATCTAGTGGCATAGTTAGTGGAAATATTAGACCCAGTTTATTATGTTGTTAGTTATCTTAACCCAAAACATCCTCAAAGTTTCAATTCATTGCAAACTGATAAAAGATAGATATAACCCTTCACTCGGATATGTGAAACGAAATTGGCTGGCTAGACATGTAACTAATTTCTCTTCCATTACTAATGTGGGATTGTTGATGGGAAAAAAGGAGCTCACTGTGTTTATCGGTTGACAATAATTACTAAGCGAACCGGTAGATCATGTGATATTATAGCTCAGAAAACTAGTTTTTTGAAATTGCCTGTTGGTCTTTCACATATTTCATCTACAGTTGTATGAATTACAAGACCATGAATCGTGCACGAATTCAGTAGTTTTAAAATTCAAAAGATCCAAATTGAAGAGTGAGGGTCTAATACATTCAATTCCCACCATCCATCAATATAGGTTTGCTAATTTAAAATCCTCCTAATTTCGCTCTAAGATTGAAATCTAGGGATCCATCTCAGGTTACTGGCACCTTATTCTTCTCCGTTCTAACAATTTCAGAATCAAATTTCTGGAACGATTAAATTACTGTAATTTACCTTTCGGATCCTATGGACTTGCCGTAATCAAACAAGTATAGTCAAACAAGGCCGAATACCGAATTTTCCAACTTCGGAATAAATATTCTTTTCATAGAGGTGCCAAAAATAGTGAGAAAAACGAATCAATCTAGATTATCAACATTTATGATTCCCATAGTAATCAAAAAGTCCTAGAAATAAGAAAGATCTAAAATAGTGCGTCATAATGGGACTTGCTATACGAATCAATATTCCCAACTGCAGAGGCATTTCTCACAAGAGGAAATCAAAATAGCACAAATCATCATTTAGGGGATCAGGATTCCCCATAAAAATAGGACCCCGGATTATCATCACACGAACTAATTTTGGACATCATCCCATCCATGTCTTTCTTCTCTTGAAATATGATCAGGGTTGGTTCTATAGTTAAATCGTGTGTCATTCTTTTCGTCAAAAGGCCGAGTCACAAGGCTGCCCCCGTTATCCGATGTCTCCTGGCTCCTGTTTCAACCCTAGTTTCAGACTTTGATCTGATTAAGTAAGCAGAAATTTAAATCGCATCACTACCTAGTTGCCGCTTATCACCGCCACATGGATCTAAGATTATAGCTTAATATCACATTGTCGGGCTTAGCTTATGGGAATTGACACCTTAGATTCTTGAGGGCTGTCATCTGCAGATTAAAATGTTTATTCGATATTCCACAATGAGTCAAACGCGGCCAGTGGTCAGTTGCCTCATTGATTCCTACTCCTTGCAGGCTGTTATGTCATCTCCTCTGTGCACCTGCTTATAACGATTCTAAATGTTACAGAAAAAGACACCTTCCTTTGCTGATACTTATATTACTCTACATGTATCTTCTCATGTGTGTTATCAGTCAGGAACCTTGCTTGTTATCTCTTTTTAACTCTAAAACAACCCCTAACTTTCGATAATAAATGCTGTTATCTAGCTATTGATACAAAACGACTTACTTCGTCACTGGAATACATTCTTTCATTCTCCCAATTTTTCATAATGCGATCCCTAAATTTTTCATTGGGGACTATCCTATTAACGGCTATCAGTCAAGTTAAGGCTCAAACTTTCACTGACTGTAATCCATTGCAAAAAAGTAAGTCCAAAGATATTGGTACAGCTGAGTTATATGCTGATAGTCATCGCTCTAAAGAATGTCCACCAAATCCAGGTCTTGGAACTAGTGTTACCACAGATTTTACTGCTGGAGAAAATGAATATTGGAAACCTCTTGAAGGAACTAAGATAACCTATGATCCTAAATCAGGAGCGCAATTCAGTATTAAGAGTGGCACTGATGCGCCAACAATGGCATTGACCAAACATATTATGTTTGGGCGTGTGGAAATGGTAACCAAATCAAGTCCTGGGACTGGAATCATCAGTAGCTTTGTCCTACTATCCCAAGATCTCGATGAAATTGATTGGGAATGGCTTGGAGGAGATAACAATAATGTTCAAACAAACTTTTTTGGCAAAGGAGATACGTCTAGTTATGATCGCGGTGCTACGTTACCTGTCCAAACTCCAATTGACACCTTCCACAAATATTCAATAGACTGGACTGCTGAACGAATAATTTGGGAAATTGATGACAAACCTATTCGTACTGTAAATTTCAATGATCCCCTAACTAAAGGAGGTAGCATATATCCTCAGACTCCAATGAAAGTAAAAATTGGAAATTGGATTGGCTGCTTAGACGCCTCAAACCCTCAAACATCTGGTACTTGTCAATGGGCAGGAGGGCAGGTTGATCTCACCAAAGGTCCTTTCATTATGTCGGTTAAAAGTATCAAAGTAACCGACTATGGTTGCGGGGGAGATTATAGCTATTCAGACAATAGTGGAAGTTTTCAAAGTATAAAGTCCACGGGGGCTTGTGATGGAAAGGGAAGTGGACCTGATTCTAAACTCGAATCTAAGCCTGAGGCTGATGCGCCACCTGGAAATGGACCTGGCTTTGCACCTGGAACTCCTGCTGGAACTCCTGCTGGAAGAAAGGGTACACCTGATGAAGTTGCTCCTCCTCCATCACCAGTGTCTGCTGCTCCTGTAGCTAAAGCTACTGGCGAATCCTCTAGCACTGGCTCTGCAAAGACTAATTCCACGACTAGCCCCGATAAGTTAATGGGTGCAAAGGACAACTCTTACCCTGCAAGTAGCAATACTCCGGCAGCTAAGTCCAATACTAGCATTCCAAATGCTACCACTAGCAATGCTAGTGGTAAGCCTAAACATAAATATGGCAAGATAGATATTGTCGTGGGTATACTAGGTCTAGGTCTAGGATACCTAATTATGTAAAATAATTTCTCTCCCAACATATTTTTATTTCACTGTTAAGGCAACACAGGACATGTCATATCTTCGTTTGAAGCTTAGATTGATAATATTTTACTGGGAAGGGGTAGAATGGAGTATTGAGCGTTGAGCGTTAATGGTTATTGTACATATATATTTTTGTGGGCTTCTCGTTGTGCTGGGTTTTTATCAAGGGAACAAAACAAAAGGAAATTGTAAATTCCCTATAATTTGGATCTCAGTCTTTCACTCATGTATTCTCAAAACCTATAACTTTTATAATACAAAAAACAAAGTTGATGTCACCCTTAAATTATCTACATCGAATCTCGAAACTAATATTGTTATTTTTAAATTTTAGGGGGTTTGCAACTCTTAGTTGTTTGTTTTACATGTAAAAAGTTATGTTTTTCTTACCTTACACTTTGGATGCAAAGATTACATGAGCCCCTTTCAATCAACGCTATTAAAGCCATTATACAAGAAATTTACTTCATTTTTTTTGGAAAAAAACCCCCCCGGAAAACTTAAGGGTCTTTTTTGATCTCGCGCATGTGATGTCGATGTGTTTTTTGTTTCAATACAAGGAAAGATGATGTCATAGAAATTCCGTGATCGAATATCGATTATCGTTCCCCGCCATCCCTCGCTAGACTCCCCGAATGCCGTTAAATGTTCCTATCCGATCAAGAAGGGAGGGCAAAGAAGGAAAGAAGGAAAAAGAATCTATCAGAAAAAGTACCCTGAAATAGCAAGCAACTGCCTGATAGGAGCAGCTGCAAGCTGCATTAGTTTAGTTTTATTCCTTGGGCTTTTAAATCAAGATTAGCGAAATATCTGCACTGCACAATAAATGTATAATTTTCCTAGATGGTAGGTTTTATGTAAATCGATTGGTTAAGCAGGTCATAGACTAACTTCTCTCTTCAACAGCTCTTCTATCCCTCATCGTGAATTTCCTTTTTCTCGCTAATCTCCTACACGTAAAATCTATAGTTACTGCTTTTGATGCCATTACTAGACCATTCTCACCGTTAGTAGTCCTCTTTTATTTACATGTATGCATGTTTCTGTAAGGTGATAAATCAGGTACTAAGAGCAGGGGGAGAAGGTAAAATAAAAAACAAACCAAATAAGGATGGACCCATGTTCTCACAATCGACTAAGGACCAAATTAAAGATCGAAACGAATGAAGAAATTAATTTGCTCCAACTACTATTCCCCGAAAAATGGCACTACTCACTCACGGATGGCTAAGTATTTTCGGGAAAAAAAAAAGTGTGGACTATATCTATCATTATTGATCCTTAATACTTAATACTAAATGAAGATGAGCATGATATATTTCACTCTTTTAGCCAATTATCTCAGACCCACTGAACAATGATATTTAATCTTTATAGCGGTTATTAATTCAAATTTTCCAACATCAGAAGTATCAAGGTTAGCTCAAATTTATTCTTAAATGAGAGCAACAAATGAAAACTCATTTTAAACTCGTGGATTAAGGATGGAAAGGAATTTCTTTCAACAATGACCCAAAGGCTAGAGTCGATATGTCCATTCTTTTCATGAATGGGTAAACTATTTGGTAATAAACCAAATATTACTCCACTAGCCGAAGACAGCTCTTCCCTTCGAGTTGGGATAAACGAGATTGCTACTGTTATAGGAGCGGTAGTCAACCAGCAATCTGAGATGGAGGGTGGAGAAAGGTTGGAGGAAGAATTGGAGGTGAAAGAAATAGTACCATCCATTTCTGAATTAAATTTCGATATCATTGCTGATGCTAGCACAGAAAAGGTGCCACAGCCAGCTGTCTAACGACGTCTAAATAGACATTAACTTTCTGATGCCTTGGATTAAGGCATAGAAAACGAAAGGGCATCACCTAGGAGGCGGATGACCGACGGTAATGCGGTGAGGGAATTGATGGAGGCAAGGACTTCGGAGCTGATAGCTTGGCAAAAATAAAAGTTCTGGCTGAAGGAGAAAACCACGGAGTATACTCGAGAGATACACTTAGAGAATACGAATTCATTAAAGCTTTTTGAATTAGAGGAGAGGAAAAATTGCCGCTCACTTAAAAGCTGATCTGGCCTATAAGGCCCAAAAGATGCGTCTTGAAAACATTAGCTCTTTGATTACCAAGGCAAAAGTATAGAAGTAATTAACGAGCATTTCAAATTATTCAAAGAAGAAGTTCAGAATGTATGTAATACATTTTTTCACTGTGATATTCTCAATTTACTATCTTCTACTGTTTTTTTATACGCATCAAAAGCGTAGCATAAATTTTTCAGCACATGAATTCTAATCCAAATAAAATCATGAGAAATCCAACTCTATCAGACTCTCATCGCCATATTCTTATCAACAATTTGCTGATAAATAAAATTGCTATTGCATTTATTTCCGCACGCTTTTATCAAATTTCTAGAAAATGAAAAGTTGTTGCAAAAGAGGAACTAGATTTCTATTATATTAGTACGAGCGTTAAATAACTCCATCTCATTTTCCTCTCAACTTACTCGTACCTGCATACATTTGGGTTGAGCTAACCATACTATCCCAATCAATATTCTATTTTTTCGTTAGCTGAACATGTATTAGCTTATCCAGTATTGCCTAAGATAACAGACAATAGACTCGGAATTGATCGGCCTTGCAATATGCATCCATAATCATTCTATTTTGTCACATAAAGTACCTAGATTCATTCTCTTGGTAAACCGACGACTAAAACATCAACCCGTGAATCTCAAGCTTTTCAAAAGTTGATTGTTATTGGCGAGCAAATCTGTGGTGAAATTGTTTTGGCTGCCAAAAAAAATTGAGTTCTGACTCTTACCGATACCAAAATGATGAGTTAAAAGAAAAAAACACGGCATTATTAGTTGAAGATAAGTAAGTCCTTGACGCATCTCGTAGGCAAGATGACACTATATTCTAGGCTGCGATATTTAAGATGAGCAATAAGATTGGAGAATTAGATGTGTAATTTTATATGCCCATTAAAAAATTTACTTGAAGTCGATCACAACTTCGGTGTTGTCACAGCGGAGAATCTTCTATTTGAATTTGAAATGAAACTCAAATTGTTCAAGGCAAGCCATAAATGGAAAATATTCTTGGAGCGATGTTTTTATTCCTTCACTTTCTTCTGTACCGTTAGTATTCGTGTAGAGATTTGCTGGCTCAAGATAGTGTCTCCTTTTTGGTATCCGTGTATAATACTGCTGTAAACGCTATTGGTGGATGTCAAGGCGCCGCTGGCACGGGTAAAATCCTGTATAGAGAGTATCCTCTATAATAGCTTCAAAATTTTTAAAGAAAAGATTTTATTTTGTGTTGCTTCTCCTTGGCGTCCTGCGGAACTTTTACCTATTGATAAGACTATGTTGTTAATAGAGACAACAGAGAGCAGTCCTTCAACGTACGTACAAAATAACACGCTACTATTTTGCCTCGAAAACATACGAGTCAGTGGAGAGGCAAATCAGCGCTGTGCTGGCAATATGGAAAAATTATGTGTTACATTTCAATGTGTTAGTATATATCTAGTGTGCACACTCAGAATGTAGAAATATCTTGGTGTTTTTACTCATGTAATTTTCTTATCTTTCTCTCTATTTGTACAGAGCTAACAAATATCAAATTTGGTCTATACATATCTTGGCAGTCTACCTACGTCACATCAAGCTAAGATGACTAAGCATTACCGCTTTCTAATACGTATATTCCCAGCACAGCATCTGATAAGTTGTCCGCATCTCCAAAGAAAATTACTACCCAAAACAAGTGCTTTGCAACGGCATGCTTCTTATCATTACGCGTCTCTTTGATTACTGTGTGAAAGCTCGGATGAGGAGTATTTCATTTCGCGAATAACCTTGACCAGTTGCAAAGACCTTACGTTCGTGCTTTTTCAATGGTTAATAAGTCACAGGGTCAGATATTCAAGTGTGTGAGTGTCGACTTGGCGAATCCAGTCTACATGGTCACATCACATGCAATTACGACTTACTTAAAAACTAAAACTTTCCATTTCCTAATTTAACGCTTTTGGTTTTTCTCATTGAGCAATGGCGAATGCTGACAGTGATGTCGACATGTTGCCGCCGTCGACGCCTTCTCGTTCGTCGTCTTACCTTCCTCCCTCACGTCCGCCCCCACGCAAAGATCAAGAACACTTGGATTCACTAACATAGTGGCTACCAAAGACGCAAGATACCAGAGAAATGGAACACCTTAAAGTCCTGGAGATCCTTTTATAGCTTTTGATAGGATACCGTCTATAAAAACAACAGGGAATATCTGAAGGTTTCAATAAAGCACGCGAAAATCTGACAGAGCGTGAACAAATTGCTAAAGAATACTCTAAAGCTTTGGATGAGGTAACCTGCTGTGTCGAAAAAATCGGACTCGGACACGCCATCGATCAGCTTGAAATGGCATTGGCTCAAGTAATAAAATGGTTCGCACTCGGAGAAGACCTGTCGAACAAGGCAAATATCCAAAACGGGCTAGCTCAATCAATATATGCTACACATCAGAGAGATACTAGCACAACGAAGTCTTCATACGCTGAAGCAACGAAAACTTACCTTCATAATGTATCGGCAGTTAACCTACCTCAAAAACCTGGAAAAACAATGCAACAATAAGGAGCTCGTAAATCAGATAACAGAATCATTGTAAGACTCCCAGCAGACCACCCAAGCCGCGCGCACCATGTACACGCCGTTAAGGCGGCTCTGTCAAATAAAATATGTCTTGGAAAAGAATTCGTTAAAACGATTCAGAAAGTTAAGTCGGGCTTAGCAATTGTACCCACGACTGCAGAACAGGGAAACAACATATTTGAAAAGGCACAAGCAATTTCTTCAATTCTAGGGGGGTCAGTCGAGAAAGCAGAACAATGGATGACATACGTTGTGGACCATGTACCACGAAAACTACAATCCTTGAATGGTAATAAATGGGATAATCAATAGACCCAGCCTGGAAAGAAGTTAAATCCGCTACAGGATGTACCGCCACAAGAATTGCCTGGACTAGGAAGACCCTAGAAAACCCAATGCCAATAGTCTCCATTGTCGTTTCTTTTACCACTGAGGTCCGACCCTTCAGACTATTTGGGACAAGCTCAGTCGCTCGGCCAATTATCAAGACTCCTAAACCGACTGAATGCCCCAAGTGCTGGGCATACCACGATGACAGAATCTGTAACTACGAAAAGAGATGTAAACAATGCAATAGTACAGAACACACTGACTGTCAAGCCCCTCCTAGATGCACAAACTATAAAGATCCACATGCTGCGGATAAAAATTCTTGCCCCGCACGCCCTGTTGTAAGACGAGGTAAAATCACCTACCTCAGCCGCTCTGAGCTACGGAAAATCCGTCAGGCTGGTCACCGCGCATGGCTTCTCCTGGACCTGAACACCAACACCAACAGCCACCCTGAACACTTCCCAATGTTAGGAAGTTTTAATAGGTGTCAAAAGAAAAGCCTCAAAATTTTTCAGGCAAATACGGCAAGAGGACACGACCTCGCCGTGGCCCTTGCATGCGAAGAGTAGGCTGATATAATACTTATTCAAGAATCCTGGATTATGTCTCATCAGAATCGAAAGATAACTAAGCAACACGCTGCCTACATCTGCTTCAGTCCCTCAGACTGCTGGGAGATTAGGCCTCGAGTCATGACGTATGTTAGGAAAGCTAGAAATCTCATTCCTACCCAGTGCCTGCCGCCCGACCAACAAGGGGGACATATGCTGGATTAAAATTACGGGGACCACTCCACAAATAACGATAGTAAATATTTACGGACCACCTTAAGAATCTAGTGAAGGGCCGGTGATAACAGCACTAAATGAATGGTTTGCACCACCGCACAGCATAATCGATGGAGACTTCAATACCAGACACTACTTATGGGACTCACGCACTACCTCGCCAAGTAAAACTGGACCCTTACTTACATGGATTAGGCAGAACGCTCTCACTCTTATGTCACCGGCACATTAAAGTACACATAACCGTGGGGGCACTCTTGACCTCGTGTTCTCAAATTTCTCTGGAGTAGAGTGTAATATTGAGAAACATCTGACCACGAGACACTAATCACTCACATCCGATTGCAGGGCTATAATTCCAAACTCTGCCAGGTACGCGATAAAATCTCTCCAGATGCTGCACCACGGTTCTCCGCCCGAGGTATAGAAACCATTAACGAAGATTATATACCCTCAGACCCTGACGAAGTAGTTCAAAGGATTTTCGATGCTATTCAGATTAAAATGGAACGCCACTAACAGAAAGAAACCAAAAACTGCAAGGCACGAGGTGGTAGACAGGTGAATGTGCTCAAAAAGCTGCTGTCTACAGACAAACTAGAAGAACAAGAGATGCAACACCTAAAAAACGCTCTTCGGTGAGCACACGAGCAGCAAAAAGAGCTTATTGGCAGAAATAGGTCCAAGATGCTCAGAGCTCTAGAGATAGTTTTAGAATTACTAGATGGCACAAACTCGAAGGAAATTTTGCTGGACCCCCTATAATTCATGAAGGTAGAGAGAACACTGACTCTGCCGGTAATGCAGATATACTCAGGAAAACCTTACTAGAAAGGAGACCGATTGAGGAGGACATAGCATTGGAACCGATGTCGGTTGAGCAATATGCTAAATTGGATATACCTAATGACGTCAATGATCATGAAGTTGAACGATGCTTAATTCGGGCTACAAATACGGCTCCAGGAATTGATGGGATACAAATTTAAATAATACGAGCTTGCTGGGATAATATCAAGAAAGCAGTTCTTCTCTATCGACAATGCATAAAGCCCGGTTATCACCCAAAAATCTTCCAAAAGGCTGAAGTCGTTGTTCTTCTAAAGCCAAATAAGAGAGATCTCAGCTCACCTCGATTATGGAGACCAATTACTCTTCTTCCCTGCCTCGGCAAAAGATTAGAAAGACTGATAGCTTGACTTGTTAGTCGGGCAGCCGTCAAACAAGGGTTACTAAGTACGCAACAGTTTGGAGCCCACCCAAATCAATCGGCAACGGATTTAGTGAGCTGTCTGGTGCACGATGTGCAAAGAGCACGCTCGTATGGCAAAGTTACGTCATTATTTACCTTCGATATCAAGAGGGCTTTCGACACAGTTCTTTCGGGCCGCCTACAGCGCCGGCTTTACGAACAAAGGTGGCCAAAGTGGCTTATAATGTGGGTGAAGTGCTTCATGTCAAACAAGACTATCAAAATACGACTCAGAGATACGGTGACAGAAGAAACCATACTTCACTGCGGCCTAACACGGGGCTTCCAAGTTTCGCCAATTCTTCTTATGTTGTACACTGAACCTTTTCTTCGTGTAAGCAAGCAAAGGGGCAATTTTAGATATGGAGTAGTTACGCAGACGATATTGCCATCCTCCGGACAGGCCACTCTCTGACGGAATGCACTGAAAAGATAACTCATGATCTCGAAAGACTTTTTTTATGGGACCGGGAAAATGCCTTATCTTTTGATCCAGAGAAAACTGAGCTCTAGCATTTCACACAGGCGCCTAGACCGAAAGAATATCCAGGGATTTCTTTCGAGGGAAAAGAAGTTGAAGCAAGCCAAGTTACTAGATGGCTGGGTATATTGTTAGATAGAAAGCTATCCTTCCTGACACACTACCAAAAATGGGCTGCAAAGGCAGCACTGATTTCAAATTATCTTCGTGGCCTTAATAACATACAAAGAGGATCGTCACCCCGAATAATTTGGTAGACTGTCAAGGCTTGTGTTATTCCAACAGTACTATATGGGACAGAAGTACGGTGGCCCGGAGATAGCATCCTCTCATGGAGTAGCGGCCGGCAGAAAGAACTTAAACATCGCAGCAGCCGGCTCTTATCTTATCCCAGAAAGCCGTTGATCTCAGGAATAAAGGCTTTTCTACCAACCTACCGGACTACTCCTATCCCCACCTTACATCGCGAATCAGGCATTCCACCAGTTTCGATTCTCTTATCAGGAATACGGCTACGACATTCACTCCGTATTCAAACACTGGACCAAAAACACCCAATGAGGCGGAGAGCAAATGAAAAAGGTCCTACTCGGCTGACACAGACAGCTAATCTCCTCCCAAAGTTATTGGATGCTGAGTCCACTGAAAATGACGACATCCCTATTCGGACCAACCTGGTGATACAGCCAGCAAATCACGAAATCCACCTTTATACCGATGGCTCATGCTATCCCGGAGATAAGGTAGGTGGGGAGTATGTCGTTTACCAAGCCCAAGTAAAGATAGCTGCAGAGGGTTTTCCTATTGATAGGAGAGTAGAACTGACTGACGCAGAGATAATTGCGATTCACACTGGTCTTATGACATGCATTTCAAAAGCTATGACAAAGTTTGCTACTAATTTTATAATCTACAGCAATAACAAGACTGTTTTAGATATTCTCGGGGGTAAAATCCCTAAAACAAGTAGGAAGGAAATCTATAAAATAAGAAAAATTCAAGCAGAATGGGCTCAAAGAGTAAGACTCGCACACGTAGCGACTGGAGACGTTTTTGGGCAATTTATCCCAGGTCATAGCGGTCACAACGTTAATGAAGAGGCGGACTCTCTGGCAAAAGCCGGAGGACAGAGAGCTAGCTAGACACAAATTAAGGACAACCCGTCCCACTTAGCAGTTGAAAAATGGGTTCACCAAGTGAATCAGGAACTCATCGAAGAGTGGTGGGAAAAACACGTACCAACTAGATATAAGACTCTTGGTATCAAAGCTACTAGCTCCAGAGTCTGTCCCACAGAACTTTCACTCCCAAGACCAATTTTAGGTCTTCTACTAGCTTCACGAACCGGACACGGCGACTTTAAGACTTACCATGAAAGATTTAAGCATGTAAACTTCGAAAAATGCGAGTGCGGAGAAGACAAGGCTCTAGAACACTTTTTCTTCTACAGAAAAACAAGACGCCTGGCAAGAAAACTTGTAGGAAAACGAAGAGGGCAGGAAGCCATGCGCTTGCTCTTAAGGTTAGCAGAAGGGGCAGCGGCCTTTGGACGTTTTATGAAGTAAATTTGTAATAGAATAGAAAAATGGCATTTCAGGAAATAATTGAGGGAATCCTTGGAGGAATGGCTTGAATTAGATAACATTAACCTAGGCAGTTTCTGACATTCGCTTTAAAAATAGCGTGTCTTACACCCCACAGTAGGTAATCAGGTGACTATCGGAAGACATGTTGAAAGTAATTGATGCAGCCGTTTGATTTTCTTGCTGCCATCTGGCACGTAGCAGACAAAGAATGTTGTTCAATCTAGGGGTATCATTATGACCCGCAACAGTATGAGAGGACAAACTGTAAAAAATTCTAAGCTTCGTCTTCTTAAAACTTACAATATATTTTACCTAAATTTTATGCATGACTAAATTAGGCACTGATTACTTGGATTCGATCGTATGCAGTACATTTTGTCATTAAAAAATCTATTAGAGGTTTTTACGCCTGATATTTTAAGTTTTTTTTAAAAAATCCAAACTAAAGCAATCATCAAAAATTTAAGCTTATCAGCCACCTCTGGAGGTAGCTGATTAGACTATAATTTTATCCAAATCAACAAGACAAGTTTTGCCAAGATTCCAGGCGTGAACCTTCCTAATATAAGTTTCTCCAAATGTATATTTTGAGCGTAAGTGACAAAAGCAACAAAAAGAAATCCTGATCAAAAATTTAAACCAATTATTCAGCCCTTCATAGCTGTATTTTAGAAGTAGTCTCCGCAACGATAGAAGCCCCTGACATGGCAACTTCCTTAGTTGGGTTGACTGCTTGGTCATTTTTTGGAATGCTAGATGGCGTTTCAACACTATTATCTGCTGCTTCAGCACGTATGACGGCAGCTTTGGCTCTGACTACAGCGTGATACTCTCTTTGACTCATTGGTTACCGGTCCTGAGTGAGAGGGGCCGTCTGATCTATGTGAGCTTCCACAATTGCGACACCTAGAAGGGGCTTTGTAATCAGTGACGAGATGCATTGTGGATGAGCGATTTTTGCAGGCAGGTGCTCAAGAGCAAACTCGTGTGACAAGAAAGCCATAAACAACATTTTACATTGTTGTATAGCTTGTCGCGGTTTGAAGACAATAGTAACTCCTGATTCGTCAAACAAACGGAATTCAGGTCGAGGAGCTTGGTCTCGTGTAAAGTGTGCAAGCCAGGAGCGATTGGATGCATATCGTTAGTCAGCCTAGTAATCTATGCGGCAATATTAGTCTCCTCCACTGTGACCATTCACTAGGAGTCCTGAGGGTTATAGGAACAGTGGTTAATGTGTTATTTGCCTGTTTTTTTTATAGCATGCTTAATGCTAACTATGGCGGCGGGAGCGCTTCTCACCTAAATCCTTAAAACCAGTACAGCAGAAGATGGGCCAACAGGACAGCAAGGAAGTGTGGGAGGGATTGTTGATGTGCCAGACCGTATAGATTGGGCAATGGCAGCTCGAAGGTAGAATTTTATTGAGACTACAAAATTATTTGATGTACCAGTTGATACTAGGGTAAGAGCAGCCTCAACATCGTTTATTGCTGCTAAGCAGACTTTCAAGTTAGCTACAATTTGAGCGGCGCGACGTTCTCCTGCTTCTACTATTGCCTGTAGCTCGGGCAGAAACGATTGTTTTCTTGCTTTAGAGAATGAAGTATCTTGCGGTCCATTAATTGGAGTTATCCCAGAGTTGTCTTGGGTAGTGGATAGATCTATCAAAATAGGTTGTTCACTAGCCGAGGAGGTTTTTGATCGAGCTTGAAAACAGCGGTGTGGGAGTTGCTAGTGATGATTGAATTTGTACTGTATATGTGTGTTCATAGAAATATTAGGTGTTGTGTTGGCTCTAGACCTTTGGCTATTAGTCCATCAGTTTTCTTTCAGAGCAAATGGAAACCATAACCAGCTTTCTCCAACGCAATCCTCAGGTAAAATTTATAGTTGGAAGAAAACTTGAAACTTGTAGATCAAAAGCATCAAAGTCTTGTTGAAATTAAGGCAGTTCATAACTGTATCTAATGTAACTTGTATCTCCTAGAATAATCACGAGGATACTACAACTAACTGACAATATTCTACTTGTTACTAGCAACTTCTACATCTTCATATTGTACATTCACATCATGTACATGTAGAGATTAAATCTTCCTGTATGTAGAAATAGTTAATAATCAACTTCAATCAAGAATAGAATACATTCATTATTATAAAAATCCTGTTATCTTTCCTCAATTATACAGCAGTCTCCTCATTACACATTTAGTCGTCAGTCTTGTTTTAATTCTCCTACATAAATTTTCTGAGGATATAAAATCCTTTTTTGATAAATTTAATCAAATCTGTAGGGACTTTAATATCAAGCACTCAAAAATCTAGAATATGGTTGATAATGGAATTGCACTAGGTGTGTGTAAAATTTCCCTAATCCTTGCTAGCTCTAGCAAGAAAAAGCAAATGTAAAGCCCGAGAGTAGGTATCGATAATTGAGACCGTATCAGATGATATTGTAATCACTATTGGGCAAGCGGAAGCTCTACGAGAAATATAACCATCTTTAAAGAGTTATAGAGTCATTTGAAATCGAATGTCTTTGATAGGCGAGCATAGTCCTTGATAGGATTCTTCATCCCATACTTGTGCTGGATAGTTCGTTTTATAACAAAGTAGCTTAAAACGCTGTTCATATCACTACGCCGCACTGATGCCTTGTTTAAGCTATAGTCTTTCCTCAAAATTTTTTTGATGTTACTCAATATTTTGATAGCGGTGACGGATTCTCTCTTTGAATACGAGCCAGCTTTACCTTAAATTTAGAAACTGACGAAGCCCAGTACGTGCCCAATCTTTGGGAGCGTCAGAAGTCTAATTATTTTTTGCACTTTGAAGGTATTCAATTGCAACAATCGCTTTATGCCTATCTATTGGGTGTGTGATAGGGGTTTGAGGATGAAACGTGCCTCAAGATCCTCAAAACTATTCTATGTAGTAGTGAATCTCGGGCGCGTTTTTGTCTCGGAGGGTTTGAGGAGTGACATTTTGAAATTTTAGTTTTTGATGATGGTGGATTGAATATTTCTAGCGTTTGGCTTGAAAATTTGGGAGTTAATGATTTTTGATTTTCTGACATTACCTATGCGACTGAGTCGTTAATGAGTCTGGTAATTATGTTGTAGTCAATTTTGGATTCGGTTAAATCATTATGTGATAATTTGCGTTGTCGCTTTTCTTTTTCTGGAAGTAGGTCGTAGTAATTTAAGGGTGGAACGGTTGATGTAGTGGGAAAGGCGATAGAGTTGGAAGCAGGAATATATGCGGAGTCTTTTCCTATGATTAATTGGGTTGAATTGAAGGATGGTGTTGTAAATAAAAACATCGTATTTATGCCGAAGTTTGGGTGATTGCTCTTTATCTTGGGGAACGCGGCTGTTTTGGTATTACAGTACACCCAAACGCATTGTGGCCGAAAAACTTTTGCACTTAGAGTGGTTTTGCATTTAGAAAAAAACCTCTATATCTTGCATATCTAGGAATTCATAGAAATTTTGCTGATACAATATATGACTAGATAATCAGAATAACTCTATATTGCATTTCAAGACTCTGCGAAAAAAATGCATCAATACTCTGTTGCTTTCTTTCTCGAGTATTTATCCAATTTTATTCCCCAAGCATGAATTCCACTGATTTACGAGCCTTCTCTGTAGTATCATTGGCATTGCTAGAATGATTCATATGAACGTATACTTTTACCAAAGCCATACTCACCTCCTTAGGTTATGGAGATGGATCTTCCATTATTAGAACTTCGCTCAGATTATCGCTCTCTCTTGGTCTTATATTCTACATAACTGACTCAGTCATTTCCTGATTAGTTGTAGTCTCCATGACATTCTCATCTTCCAGGTTCAAAAGATTCATTACTTAAATACGGTAATAGGCTCCCGATTCTACCGCCTGAATCAGGTCTTCCAATTCCTTTTGGACTACTTGATCGTTCTTAGAGAAATTAGATATCCTAGGATAAAGAAAAAGATTGCAATGATTCTAACAGTTCTGGTGGATTGAAGAAGCAAGATTTGCCACATATCAGCTATTATTACATAAATTTTAATTTATCTACCTCATATGGTTTGAGAACTCCTCTATCACTCAATACAACTGCATGATGAAGTTGACTTTTTTGTATCTAGCTTTGAATGCAGCAATGATACCAGTATCTATTGGTAGAATTCTGGAAGTTGAGTTGGGAGGCAGAAACAGGATTGTAGTATTCTTCAGGGATTGCATATCATCCATTTTACCGTACCTAGAGAAGTTATCAATCAACAGAAGAACTAAGCAGCCAGCTTTCGATCTAACTTGATTGTCTAAGTCCTGAAGCCAAGGGAAAAAGATATTTTTCGTTATCCAAGCTTTTTGATTGAAATTGTGAGATAAACTGTAATCTCTTGCATTTTTCATTCTGAATGCTCTTGGATATTGTGCTGTTCCAATCATCAAAGGGGCTATCTTCGCAGATCCATCAGCATTCGCACAGAACAGTATTTTTATTCTGGTTTTTTCTTTCTTTGCACCTTCAATCTGTCGAAAGGAGATTTTTTATTCGGCGACGTGCGATAAAAAAAAGTCCAGTCTCATCAGTTCTGAAAATATCGTTTGTGACGAATTATTTGAGAATCCGTTGTTACATTGGAGTTTCTGTTGCAAGTATCTCCTCATCCATTTTCACCATACTGCCGATGCATTTATAAATGATACCTTGTACAGAAAGATTGAAGCTAGCCATTGGAAAATTCAATTGCAAGAGCATTCTTTGCCGGTAGCCGGTACTAAAAGATTAACAACATCTCATAGTTTAATTGCCTTTGTTCTAATAAGACCGTAACTGATTTTTCTGGGCTCCATATCATCCATTACTATCGTGAACAGTGCATAAAGGGGAAGATGAAAGTAGTTAAAGTTCACACTGATAGTTTGACAAAGTATAGATAGATCGTGTTCATTTGCTAACTGCATTAATTTCAACAATTCATGAGATGATTACTGCAAAACATACTAAATTATCCACAATTACCTGCTCTTCGTCATGCTATTTTCTCAGCCTGTTTAAAAATTTTTTCAAAAGAAAAAAGAGGGAAGATGTAAGCTTGCAACCAAATGTTGACGCCAGTGGTCATTAAGGGGAGTGTTGTAATATCGTTATAACATATCATTCCGGTTGCTTAATGCATCATATAAATATATGATGTTCATGGAACTGCGTAGAGTAAGTAGTTGATTACTAATTTTGGTAGCGTATTGTTACGGAAATTTCTAGTGAAGTTATCCTTAAAATGAAGCACAGCTGTTTACACTTTATGTACCATATCATCTAAAATATAGTTTAACAAATAAATCTACTTCAGTCAATCTTATAAGTTTACCATAAATATTATTATTCCTATTTTAGTTCATTTTTTTCCTCATAATTAAAATAGATTTAATACAATTATTTTCATGGTCCCATCGTGTCCTGCATAATTTATTGGCAAAAATATGGAATAGATAATACGATTGTAGTAGTTAAGTTTACTAGTTCCTAACTCTTTTCTGCCTCTTTACTCTGAGATATCGTTTAGCTCCTAAATGTTGGTATGTATTCTCCATCACCTATTGATATCAACAATAAATAAACAAGTAATCGTTTCCAGAACAACGGCATATTGATCTTCATAGATTCTAAAAATAAAGGGTTGAACTAACCATACTACCACTAAATACTATTCATACTACCCCTATCAAATTACTTTTTTTTAATTGGCTCGCTAACCTACACCCCTGCTTTGTTTATTTTGTAACTCATGTGACAACAAATAACTTAGCTGGCACCATAATTCCGTTCTCTATCAACATCGCATCTAACAAACTGATGCCCATATGGCCACCATTCTCTTTCTAAGTATTAAGAAAGTTCATGATAGTCATTTCTTAGCCCTTCTACAATATTTACACAGTGCTCTAGGAAGTTTTCTTCCCTCTCAGCATTAGCTATGGTCTTCCACT
>PEDP01000170.1:0-35217 GCA_002918395.1 Erysiphe pulchra
AAAACAAGAGGTAACTTTATTATTGCACAGGCAATAAGATTAACAATCTATACCATATTGACGTTGAAGAAGTCATTCATAATAACCAAATACTAAATGTTGCAAGTAATTTGTAGTCCAGTTGTATATCTTAGAAGATATCATTCAAATCCACCAATTCAAAAAAAAAAAAATGGATCAATAAGATATCTCCAAGAATTTCTTGAGTTGGCTTAGATCTATAAATTTATAATACTTTGCAAAAGAAAGGATAAAAAACATTATAATCAACTTACATCTTGAGCGAACGAGAGAATAGAAATATAACCTAGCTCTTAAAGCCGTTTAAGTTAGCCAATACAACTATCGAAATTTTAATTCTATCGGCTATCGAAAACCGAAAAGACAGAGTGCCCTAGTCTTTGGTGACTTTATGGAATTAGATATTTCCTCAAGATATACATTATGACAGCAAATTATCTATACGCTTTAATGAAGAAAGAAGATGCACTATTTAGAAGATTGTAAAGGAGCATAAATAAGAAATAATAATATAAAAAAATATTGCACTTGGCCAGTGTTAAGAGAAACCCCAAATTAAGCAGATAATGGAAAAAACCCTAGGTGCTCCTACTCTATAAAATTCTTGTCTGACTTTAAATTTCTTGAGGAATAATTCTTCATTGAGAAAAAATATCTTGAGGATATTCTCTCGGGTATGCATACGGTGATAATGAAGTTCCAAGTATAAAGCCAAAAGTTTCTTATTTTATTCCCAAAGAATTACTTACTTAGCAGTCTCTATGACAAGGAGTGGAACATCATCGGAGACATCTAATCACTACGGCTCGCAAAACAGGAAGCATAAAAGCTTTATAACGATGAAAAGCGCCTCAGAGAATTAAAGCTTCATTTAAGTTGAAAAAGCACATAGATCTCACTACTGATAGTTTGAAGTTGCTATTTCCTGAATACAGAAAACTTCTTAAATTATTCAAATTCAAGAGGCCACATTTTATTTAAACTATTTTTAGTAACAAAAAGTTTGCATTCGATATTTCCACAAAGTTTGTTACTCAGTCTTAACTCAAATCTCTACCTTGGTGTTGTTTTATAGCTGATGCTTAGCGAAATTGAACTTTCTTACTCTGGAAGAAAAGTCTCTATTCTCGGCCTAACTGTTGAAAAATGCTAGGAAAAAATTTCAGGGGAACGCTTAAAAGTAAATCTATAGCCGCATGGTTCTATAAAAAATTATCAGCCTCTACAAAAATGCTATCACCGCTTTGGGAAGTAGCTTACAAGTACCAATTCTTGGATCAAGCCTGTCCAAGGGTTTATTTTGTTGTGGTGCTGTATCTTCCAGCTTATTATTATTGAAAGGAGTCTGTAAATTAAGAGTTAATGTGTGTTGAGTTAAAGCTATTTTCGACTTAAGACTACTTACGGCTTCAAATTTGCAAAGAAATTTTTCAAATGGACTAATCGATGCAGGGTCGACCTGCAGATCTAAAAAATAGCTAAGAAAATAGCTCTAATTTGGAGCCTAAGACAAACCTAGTCTATTTGTGAGAGAAGAGTCATAACTGTTGCTATCATTCCATTCTATTGCTGCTAAATATGGAGCGCTAGTTTCTATTCTAGCACTAGTAAATGTTTCATCGGTAGGTATCTGGAATTTTCCAGTACATAAACTACATTCTCTGGGTACTGTTGCGCTGCATCCTTCATAATCGGAAGGACTCGATCCTATAAAGATTCTAACATCAGCAGAATTAGCTACTTGCCTTCCAAAAATATCATTTATTCAATCTTATCAAAGATAGTGTTTCAATTGTCAAATCGCAACTTTGGGACTCACCCTAAGCCTTTAGTTGAACGAATAGAGTTGGGGATATTTTCATCGTATAAAGCACCAGCCTTAGTTTTATTTTTTTTATGTTTATTTCCACGATTTAGATGAAGAGCATCTTTAACTTTATTGATCCAAGAGGGCATTATCAATCGAGGAGTCATTAAAGGTACAATGAAGTGAAAGACAAAAATAAGTTTAAGAGACAGGAATTTCTTTGAAGAATAGATGATTTACATATGCGAAGACTTTAATATAAGGAGAAAGTGGCAAGGCTCAGTTGCTCCTTACATTTTTTTGTCTTCAAATCGATTAGATGATTGTAGAATTAAACCTCTAAAATTTTTTCTGTGACTATATACCTATGACTAACTCAACCATAGAATGATAAGTTTAACTTACACTGTGCTAATTGACTGAACGTAAATAGTCTTTAATTGCCATGAAAACCATTACGACTACCAGCCGTTAATTTACAAGAAGTGTACACTTTTTTTCGGCCATGATCTGTCGTTGGCTGTCTGCACTAATTTTAAAATGCTAATAGCGACCACTAGCTACAAACTTATCATAGTAAAACATATATTTTGGGGGGCTTATAATTATTTTCTAAACCTTCAAATAAAAAAGATGATGATTGGTAACCCTTCCTCTCATTTGGAAGGAGCAAAGCAGAAAGACAAGTCTTTCCTATCCATCTCTCGTGAGGCCCAACGACCTTCTTTTCTAGGACCAAACCACTTGCATCTCCCTCCTTGAAAAACTTATACAAGATAGATCGAATCAAAGCAAATGAAAGATTCTAAAGCATGTATCGAATAGTCTGACCCTAGCTTTAAAATGTCGTGTTCTGGTTCACAAAGCACATTCAATAGTAGCAGCTTTTCATTGTCCATATATCGACCAAAAATCGACATTTTGGTTGGTATGATTGATATAATGGTAGGAAATTAATTTGACTTATAAATTTGAAAAGAAGTGCCATTATTTGGTATACTGTTTTTGTACATTAGTTATAGCGTCTTCAGAGGCGAGTGGTACCGATGGCCCCCTAAAGTGATATCTGTAGTCCCCTGCCTTGCCCCCTTTGGTGGATCTTTTCCCAAATCATAGGCGGTAAGGCAATTTACTTCACTCTCAATAGAACCCTGTTAAAATAATAAATATGAAATATGTGAATCTTATATATGTAAGTCAACAGACTAACAAAACAATATTTTGAATGATGAACTTATAACATTGAGTGATTGCATAACTACCTCTATACATCTGATAGTATTCCGTCCAATCATAACTTGTATAATTTACTCAACTGAATCCAACTATGAGTATGATCTGGACCAATCACAACAAGATTCAATTAGATTCAATTGTTATCTAAGTGAGTAAGAAAGAAGAATGAAATTACTTCAATAACCTGATACATATTATTAGAAATTTTCTAGGCATATTACAGTTGTTGGAAGATTATGAATTTTCTTCATTATTTTCTACGACCATCCTGAGTAGTGGACAGTTTCTCCTATCATGTCCTTGACTGTCACACTCACTACTAGTCCGTGGACACCGTGATCTCTTCAATGGTCTTGATGTATCATATTTGGGGTTAAAAAATCATAATCTTCAAACTACTGTATTATACCTAGATGGCAAAGAAATGAACATCCCATTTATGAAGGTGGTACCGAGTTATGAAATATGGGGTATGTAGTGGGTAAGGGTGGCAAATAAGTTATGTACATAGAGATTAGTAGTAGAAGTAGACAAATAGTAAGGATTGTAGAGTATTGATTGGTCCGAAAATTCTAAAGACCAATTAAAGATCCAGATGTCCCAGAATTGTGCAAAGTGGAGGGAGGGCATTTAATTTTCTTGAGGTGGGCAAATAACATTTCCCTAAAAAAAATGTAGAAACTATAATATTTAAGTGGCCAAAACTGAATTCTTGCCTGACTAGGCCAATAAAATTGACTGAAAATTGTAGTTTTGAACTTTCTAGCCTTGCTGGAATGACATATGATGAAATCAAATATCCACTTTTTTAAAAAAACGAACGCTCTACCCCGCCATATTATATGCACTTGCTCCAGGGCATACTATAGTCATCACTTTAAATAGAATCGTTCGACCTTAAGTCTTTCGAATCCAATTTTTCTATTCAGCTGTTGTGTTAAAATAAAACCCAATATTGAATTAATTTCATTATGCTCTCTGAACAATCGACTCACTCTAATTTACCTCCTATAGCTCCCACTACTCGGCCTAAGGGTAAGCAGTCGAGAAATTAAAGTAGAACATAGCTGAGAAGAAGTAGGGATCCTAAAAAAGCCTTCCATCCGTAATTCGTCCACGCTCACCAATACGAAAGCAATTTCACAACCAAAATCTTCTATCCACCAAGGAAATAGTATCGGAGATGAACCTCTTGGAAAAGATGTGACTCATCTTAACACACTTCAGAACGCTGGTCGCCGAAGGTCTCAATCCACAGCTAAAGCGTTTTTATCGCGGCGTACTTCAAACCAAAATGGTACTAGTACGGATGGTGAAGACTTAAGCATGCGCCTGAAGTGGGACGAAGCAAATCTATATCTCACCGAGCAAGAGAGGACATCAACTATGAAAATTGATGAGCCAAAAACTCCATACGCAAGGCAATATGACCCTGCAGAAGATGAAGAAGAAATGCGTATCTTAGATGAAGATGAATTTCGTAGCCTGGACCCTGATGTAATTATGTCTGATGATGTAGAAAATGACATAACTATGAGAAAGAACTTTAGAACCAGGGAAGAAGAAATACCAGGTTTATCTCTGGGAGAACCAGAAGAAGCAGTACCTATGTCAGATAGCTTAGGGCGTACAATAAAAAAAAAGGCAGTCCATGTGACAGCAGAAGAGTATATTGGCCTTAGCGAAGAAGAGCAGGAGAAACACCGGAAATTTGAAGAAATGCGAAAAAGGCATTATGAGATGAAGAACATCGCAAATGTACTCGGCCATCTTGGACCAGAAGATGATGATGAGCTAGATGAGAATGAAGGCAATGAGAGAAAGTATGATCATGATATTAGGAAGTAGAAAATTCTTGTTTCAAATTAATTTTTGACTCGCCATATGGTGTAAGGTTTCTGTTGACTGATGCTACTGCTAAATTTTTCGTGTACAGATAGGGTTAAGCCTCCTCTTGCATATTGCAGTTAAACAAAATGATGACGACACAGTATTAACCCTCTCCAGCTGTTAAATTCTTTATTTTAAGGATTTTGAATAGGAGTTGGGAAATTAGAATCTTATATCAACCTAAATCACTCATACATTAGGTACTTGGTGGCTGGCATTGAAATCAAGTTTGACGAAATACTATCTTATTGATCTACTAACAACAAATGATTCTTATGGTCAGCATGAAAATGTTAGTTTCTTAAGTAGGAAGAGAGAGAGTCAACGGTATCTGGCAACATTAATTTTCATATATCTTCTGGATAAGATCATGACAGAGATCATTGTATTACAAAAAATTTCATTCTCATCTGTTGCAATCTTCTGGCTGCTTGTAGTTTAGTTAAGACGGTGGACGTTGGAGTTTCAAACATCCTAATGGCTCTCATTTTCTAAGAAGCAAATAAATTTACTCAGATTGGATGATCTAGGCTCCTTTGGTACTTTTGAACATATTGTGAGGCTTATCATACCGCTCTGATTTTCATATTTTAACATCAAAGGCGCTCGAGGAATGCGGCCTAAGATATTTCTCAGATGTGATAGGCGTTTTCTATTGATAAATGAAAGTTTAAAAGTCACATGAAAATTCAAATTATATATCTTTTGCACTCTTCATTAAATTTCTACCTATAATTTTTTTTTTCAAAGGCTGAATATGTCTGGAAATATGTTTTACTCTCCAGCACTGTGGACGAAAAGCAAAAATTGCATCATAATGTAGAAACATGTTTAACCTTCATTCATCATTCATTGAATTGCGTCTAGATTTAAGTATTATAAGGCATATGAAAAACATCGCATTGAGCCTTTTTGGCTCAACCATACGAAGTATTCCAGATACGTAATATCTGATATATGCACTCAATGAATTTCTTCGTCGGGAGCACTAAATTAGTGCTTTAATCTCTCCCAAAACCAGACTGGTCCCGTATTAGAGAATGCCAGATATCATGAATAGATACTCTGTTTCCTGGGTAACACTTAGCCTTCAATCCAGGAGACTAAACTATTCTGCGTTGAGGGCCAGCAGCAGGTGAGTAGGGGGTAGAATAACGCTAACTGGGATTAACGGCTAGGACAATGAGAAATGGCTAGGATTCATTAAATTCGTTTAATGACTGACATTGGGAGCTGATTGGCTGAAATGTTAAAAACCAGAGGGCCAAATATACTTTCTCGTACATATATCATAAGTTTAGCTTAAAACATAACAATCAATCCCATCCTTTGACTAGCTCCTACACTTTTGACTATTCGTATTCGAATAATTTACCCAACACTGATTTGTGACTGATAGACAGCTTCATATTTAAAAGTCCATGAGTAGCACTTTCCGGTTGTGTAAATAGTTAACGCTACAATCGAATCGGAGAACTAACTATTTTATTTGCAATGCTAGTCTTCTTAGATATCTTAATATGTCTTTTGAGTAAAAGTATAATCTTATATTTCTACATCAACTTACTCCTTCCCCCCCATAAAAAGTAAACGAACTAAAATGCATACGTTGGTCGGCCAAAAAAAAAGGGTTAGTGGAAATTTCTAATGAAAAATTGTTGGTCAAACCGATTTTTGTGAACAATTTGCAAAAAGGAGTTGTTGGTGTTAAAAATGAATATGAATATGAATATGAGAGGCAAGAGAAATCAAATTCAGGTCTTGGATTAATTTGTACCAATATAGTATGAATTTAGATGTAAACGTAGACAAAGAAGGGCATTTCCGTTGTCGAGGAAACGGCTGTTCAAATTCTGGATATTGCTGAACTATTCTTATTCTTGGACTTTACAGGGTATAAAGCTAGGAAATAGTGGATGGTGGGGCAAGAGAAGAGCTAGGGGGTAGAGTCGAATGGGATATCCGCTTGGACGAATTTGTACCAGAATTTGGTACTTTTGGTTCTAGTAAAAAGAAAAAGTTGGTTGGAGCAATACGTGGAAAGATATATCACCATTTTGTTGATATAAATCGAAAATTGCTGCTATTTTTATTATCAATGATTATGTATAAGAACCTCAAATATTCACCAACCATATCGCCAAGTAAGATTTCGTTTATATCAAAGAACACTTTACCCACCAAAACCTCAAACTGGAACACTTTTTACGCCATTGAAACCTGAAAACTTTAATTATTGTACAAAATTTGTTCATGCCTCATCCTTCCTTTATAGACTGAGGATTTAACACTACTTTACTCTCCCAAGCTGTATTGGCAATATCCTTACTCCTTTCAGAGCTCACGATAGTTGCTTTACTGAAAGCCCACCTTGCCCGATCCTCTTCAAGACTCATTAGACCTGCAATAGTTGTGCCTTGGGGGATGCTGAAATCTTCTCTCAAAATCGCAGGATGTGCTCCATTCTCTAAAAGCGTTGCGAGAGAAATTAAGGTCTGACTGACAATTTCTTTAGCTTGAGCTCGCGCTAAGCCCTGAGACACGGCCCCATCGAGAATACCATCTAAAGCCACCGATAATAATGCTCCAGAGGCCGCTGACAATACACCACCAATGTCGAAAGTTTCTGGACTGACAAAAGAGATTTTACCACACTGCTCAAATACCCATTGGGTTATTTTCTCAAATCCAATATTAGTTTCGGCTAGTGGTGAGGTCTCGACCACAGTTATTGACTGCCCATATTCAGCTGCAATATTCATCATAGCACGTTTTAAATATGGTGGTTTATCTGTGGGTGTATATGAAATTTCACTGTACAAAGATGATCTCTTTTCCATTACTTCGGATGGTATAGATTTCGATATAGCATCTATCAGTCGTTTTTGTGGCGTACCAACAATAACACTTATAACAAGCTTGCCCGCTAAAGCATCACGCACACCTCTTTGACACAGAATATGCTCTACCATGGATGGCTTGAAAGCAAGGATTACAACATCGGCGGTATCCATCCATAGATCGTTTTCGCCGCAGTAAACCCGGAAATGTGATTGATAATCCGAGAATCTATTTAGGAGATTATAGCGCGATTCTTCACTGCTAACGGTAGCGAAAAAACGATTAAATGGTGGTTCATTGCCATGATCTCGTGCTCTCTCACAGGCTTCCATTATTCGACCTAGAAGCGCTGTTCCTATGGTTCCTAGTGAATTCGTTAACAAATTCTGCGAGATTCAGTGAGAGAATTAAGCGTTATTTTAACATACCGCAGCCGATAACAGTAAGAGTGAGACCCTTCGGAAGGTCACCACTACCTCCTTTCCCATTTGTAACCCGTAATGATGGTGATGACATTAAAGAGCGTATCGTCAAATTTCGTTAATTTTGGAGATACAGTAGATAAACGAAGAGAACCAAAATAGTCTGTTTTAAATCTATGTCTAGGAGAGGCGCGCTTCAGCTAATAGCCCACCTCATTGGTATGTTTACAAGACCTTAAAAGAAAATATCTTCCCTAATATTAGGGAACATAAGACAACAGATGCATAATGCTATGCAAAGTAATTAGTGCTTTCTTATCAGGGCTTAAATTTTCTTTTTGTCCCGCTTCATATAGAAAAGCTTATTGAGCTTTACTCCCATTGGTTGATAATTGTGAGTTTCTTCTGTCCCTTGTATCTTTGGAAATTATGTTTTTTCACTGGATTAAATAACTTTATCGTTGATGATCAACTTGTTCGGAATTGTGTAAGTTTTCCTGTTGTCATTTGATTGAGGAAAAGTGTAAGTCGAGATAAGAATTTCATGACCACAATTTTTCCATCTTAGTGAACTCTCACACGCCACTTGGCTAAATCTTGCACACTCAATCCTAACCAAACTAGGAATCACTCACAAATCACAAATACGTCGGATCCCGGTCGGAAGTCTCACTCAAAAGGGCTAGCCTACAATGTGCGTATAGGAACGGCTGATTTACTTTTTACATCTTAGATAAATGTAATCCTATCCGTCAGTGTTGTTTTCTGTCGAGACATTCGCAGACACCATATTAGGGGTCCTCAAACATCTCTTTTGTCATCTAGTTTAACTCTGTATTTTAACTTTGTAGTTTAACTTTAGACTTTACCCACGTGAGTTTTATGCACGATTGGTAATCAAATCCCTCACCAAAATCCCCTAGTTCAATTCAAGATCAGATATTTGTCGCCATATTTCTATGAATTTTCACTCAATTGAATTAATTTAAATTGGTATAGCTGTCGCATTCTTTTTTGAATGCCATAGTCAAATTTTTAGGAAACGAAATATTGATGAGAGAAAGTTATAGGCTTTCTTAGTTAGTCAAGGCGAGTTGTAAAATCACCTCCTCTTAATTTCTTCATACATTTATCTCTTCTGTATCAATTTCAATGAAAAGAGCGACATTAAGTTAAGATTTAATGACTGAGTAATTCTCTGAGATTATAAAAATGTTATTTTACTATTTAGAAAGTCATGTTGGGCTTCGAATCTGAATGGTAAGAATTTTGGAATTTTTCGTGAGGAATTTGATTACCAATCGTGCATAAAACTCACGTGGGTAAAGTCTAAAGTTAAAATACAGAGTAAACATTAAACCAAGTCACAAAAGAGATATTTGAATACCCCTATTGCCTATAATGAGCAATTTCAATTTCAATTCCTTGAAATGGAGGGTTTTAAAGTTGATCTGTACGGTTGGTCTTTCTTTTCTTACGTATGAAGGAAGGGAAGGGCCCTGCTCGTGTTAACATTGTCCACTTCATCTTGTCAAAAAAAAAAACATTCTCATATGTGAAAATTATCATAAACAGATCAGTTTTATAGTCATAGATACCATGCTTCTCAATAACAAGGGAAATGGAAAAAATAAGTCAAGTATTTTGATCTAAAGATTATCATTATCGTGACTCCTCAATTAAGTCTCACCTTAATAACAAGGTTTAGGTACTTTCTATGATCACTCTCGATACGACTTCCTTCGAGATAAAAGTGATGAATGATGTTATAAGGTTTGCAATGACTTCAACTATATATTTGATTTAATAAAATTGTAAGAATAAAATTAATTTGATTCTTATCTACAAAAGAACTCTACCTTTAAGTACCTTTTACTCATTGTGGTATTTTCTATCGTGCAGTGGTTATCAAGATTTTCTGTACACTTTATGCATATCCCCTATTTGTACATATCGCTTATTCATACAATATGCACTATTAATAAGTCCTCGCCTATAACAGTTATGTTATCCCCCTTAATGAAACCGAGCCTTCCTTACATCAAGGCCAACTTTAAATTTTAAATTTTATCGATCTTAAGTTAACATATTCCTACTCCGGTACTAGAGACTCCGCACTAGGTATCCATCATGCATATATGCTTGGAACAGATTTGTACATATAGGAGGAAATTGAGAGGAATAGAATCGAAAATAACAGAAGCTCTGGCTCTGCTAAGTTGACTCACTATTCAGAATTCAAGACCGGAGTTATAGAAATCTGGAGGATGGTTGAGGCATCTTCGGGCGAGAATAAGGACGAAATTCATCTCCTTGGTCTACCATGGCTTTTCGCTCTCTACGCCAAAATAAGAATTAAGAACTCAATTATTCAGATAGGCGATATAAACAAGGGAGAGATGATAGCTGATGTAAAAAGATAGAAGTTTATGGAAGTTGAAGGGCACAAGTTGGTACTTCGCCGAAATACAGAGGTAAAAGAAAATGAATTTCAAGATATAGAATGAAGTAGCGAAGATTCCGAGGATTTAATATCTGAAGATAATGAATCATCAGAGGACGAGGTTCTCTCAGATATGTTCGAATGAGAAAACCCGGAAAAGTAGACGGTCCCTAGCATTTAGGAAATAGGCAAAAGTATATTAACTTAGATATTCGTTATGCCAGGGAGTCAAAGACTCAGGATGAGCGAACCGTGCTCAAATTACATAAAGCGATTGAAGTCTACTTGTTAGAGGCGCGATCCCGACTTTTAGTAGCCAATGTTTACAATGCCCCCCCGAGAGCTACTAATCCAGGCGCCGGTGTAGATCACCTATTTTCCTTGACTAGAAACTTTTTTAATACAAATGAGCTTCTTGCCGGGGATTTCAATCTTCATCATAAGGACTGGTACCTATCTTATTCAGGATCACCTTCTCCACGATCAGAAGTTCTTCTTTATCTAGAAGAGCCGTAATGCGAACTCGAAGATTAGATTCCCTCCATCCTTTATTCATAAAAAGTCAAAGGCTCGCCTCCAGACCCCCAGTTACACAATTTTCTAGTGCAATTAGAAATATTCCGCCTTTGAAACAGTTAGATCACCTTTCTATCCCACCCTGGGAGAGATCTGGCACATGTAACAGACTCTTACTAGTATTCTTGGACTTTTCCAGTCCACCTGAGAGAAAATCGAGTATAATTCGCCATTTTCTCAATAGCCTCCCCAAATGCGACATATTAATCTACATAGATGGCCCCAAAACTCACTGGTGGTAGAGCGAGTACTGGATTTGTCATCTTCCAAATGGTTCATTAACTATGTTCTGCGTCTGGCCTTTTAGGTGAAAAAATGAGATATTTGGTAAATGATATTGAAGTGCATGCCGCACTTCATGGCATACATATTGTATTAACTCTCCCAAAAATACGCTTTACCAAATTTTTGTTGCTATCTATCGACAATCAAAAGGTAGTTAAGTCACACTCGAAATGCGAAAATTTAAAATCCTTTAATACTGTCTACAATAAGATTATTGAGGCTAAAAATAAATAGAGGTCCCGCGGACGGTTGCCACAATTTCTGGAAGTAGAGATAAAGGTTTTCTGGATTCCTGGATGTTCTGGGATTGAAGGAAACAAATCAATAGACCTAGAGGTAAAGAAAGGAACGGTCATTCCCCTCCAAGTAGATCAGCCTGAGTATTCTCTTGCTTCGCTGGAAAAATGGCTCACAACTCAAACACATGAAGCTAGAAAAGCCTAGTGGAATAAAATATACCCAATAGCTACACTCAGTTAGAAATAGTTGATGCACCCTTTTTTCCAAAAGAGCTTAAATTGAGCAGAGAGGCATTAGGTAGAATAATTTCCTTTAGAACGGGACATGGAGATTTCGCTTCATATCAAAGCCCTTTCGGCCATACAGAAGCTATGTTACGTTGTTGATGCGGATGTAGATGTTTTAAAACTTGCTTACACTTCGTTTTTTTGTAGAATTTCACGCCAACGGGGGCATCGCTCAGTCAACCACTTTACAACCAAGTTACTCGGAACACCAGAAGGAGTCGTTGCTCTGACAAGATGGTTAGAGGATACTATTTTTTTTTTTGAGCAGATATGCACTCGCTGAGGGGTTTTCCCCCAATAAATACAACCTTCTGAACATTTGGTTGTAAACTCAGGAGAGGATCTTGAGGAGGAATTTTTCGGTCGACTAATCAACAATTACGGTGTCTCGTCTCTTTAGTATGTATAAATTAAAATAATTTTGTATTTAAAAAAATGTGTCATGTTATCTCAGTTTAGAAATATCCACAGTATCAGATAACGTGGTTAGGTTAAAAAATATATAGATGTATAAACTTAGATTAGTCAAAAAGATCTAGAGTTCCGACCTTAGCGTCATATGTCCTGAATGGGATAGGATGTCAGTTGTCTATAGATAAGTGTCCTTCACACAGACGTTAAATAGAATCATCATCATCATCATCATCATCATCATCATCATCATCATCATCAATGTGTGTTAATGTCACCTATATAAGGATGTTAGCCCATGCTACTAGATGATGCAATAATAGTCATGAAATATGTTGCATTATTGATCAGAATTATATTCCTACAAACAAAGATTGCCGTTTCCGGAAAATGGTGTTTTTGATACCAATTTTAAACACCCCTTCTCACTTTGTACCAAGTATACGAGTATAAATGTAGATTAGTCTTAGCCTTGGGAGACCTTTCGTGCTAAAATCCGTCAGATTTTCATCTGGTGAAATAAGAAGCAATAGAAAGGATGGGATCCATCTGCAACTCTTTCTCTAGTAAAGTGGTATTTCATGTCAATATGCTTTGTGGCATCATTGACTTTGGAACTGTGAGCTAGGTCAATTGCGGCACTGTTATCGGTAAAGAGAGCAGTAGGAATATTTTTATCAACTAGTTGGTGAAGACCACGTACAATCCAGATGAATTGTTTAACTGCAAGGGATAGTGCCATATACTCAGCCTCACAAGTAGAAAGAGCAACGGTTCGCTGTTTGCGAGATTTCATGCAGATAGTGGATTCACCAAGTTGAAATAAATAGCCAGCAAAGCTTCTTCTAGTATCGAGACAATTTCCGAAAGACGCATCACAATAACCATTTAGTACCAGGGGAGATTCAAGTTTGTATGTCAGCTTGTAATTCATTGTCCCCTTGAGGTACCGTAATACTCTTTTCAGTATACTAAGATGGGTGGCAAAGGGATCTAAGCTAAATTGTGAGAGATAAGGTCCAAAAATGCTTTTGTTAATGGAGATTTTGAAGGGCAACATCGATTCCGAAGATGATTTCATCTTCCATATGTCATTCAAAATGGTGAGATATCATAAAATATCATCTCCATCTTTGAGTGAAAGAGATGTGATGTTTTAAAGTGTGATTTTGTTGAATTAGATATCTCTCGATCAATAAGTTTCTTAAATTTTCCCGTGCACCTTTTGCTGTTTTATTATTGATGACAATGGCTTGAAAAGTGTCTTCAACTGCATTTATCAATAGTTTTTTATTGCCATTTTCCCAGGTTCTCCATTCCTTTGAATATTTTAAAATTTTAAAATAGGAAGTTTCAATTGTCAAAACATACCATAATTCCATACTACCAAATACTGCTTCCCAATTTCCTGCCCATCTTTGTTATTAATCATATCCAGTTAAAACGAGAAGTCTTTCATATTTAATAGATAGTGAATTTTCGTTAATTGAAGAGTTTGCCATGATTTCTAGGCTTTATTTTTAAACATTGAATTACTTTGATTCAAGCAACGTCCGGACTCATAACCTATGATAAAATCACAAAAATAAAAGATAAAAGGTTTTCAGGTACTGAGGTATTCCTTAGGTACTATTATTGAACGGGTGGATATAAAAGTATGTAAATATGATTCTTGTTATATCTCTTAGAATGTCATATCTTGTTAAATGAAGAATGACATCTATATAAATATATTAATATATAGTTCTGGAGATATTCCACGTTAAGCTGTTACAATCTACATACTTCTGTTTGTTTCTATAGTGAAGCTATAAGAACTATGAAGTTTAATTTAGTTTATATTTTTTCGTGTCGGCTCTAGCCAGCGTACATTGTACATGACACGTATGGAAGACATCTAGAATACATGGTCCTCCAAGCTACAGCAATGCCCACCCGGTGCCTAATTTCTCCTAATACACCATCCAGATGCTGGTCACATTAGGTCGAATGGATAGGAACGTATTCACTATGACCCAAAAGGCCACAGACTGAGGTAAAACCTAAGAAGAAAACCTCAGCCATTCCTCCCGTACTCTTTTTCGACGAGCAGCCGCAGTCCCCCTCCAATAATCCATACAGGAATCCAACCTGTCACTTCTAGAAAGTCCAACCAGCACCTGACCACTTGCGCCATCAGATTATTTTCATTAGGGTTTGTGTATTTGGAAGTGCAGAGCCCTTCACACTGACTTCCTAGGATAGTCGTGGGGATGCTTCATAGAGAGGGTAATAGGGGTTTGAGATAAAGAGATGAAGCAGACTGAGTCCCGCGAGAATGAATGGGGATCCTGAAGGGTAGGAAGATTGCCTCTCTGCTTGGCTCATTTCTAACGAGGGAAAGGGTTCTCAGGTGCCACCACGTGGAGGTGCAGAGTAGGACTTGGCGCCCTATAAGAACTATGAAGTTGTTGTTAGAATCTTATAGATGTATTCCAAAAAGCTTAATAATATAGGCAAGTAAATATGGTCTCTACTAAATAGGCTAATTAGTGATTAAATATAGACTATACCGTTTTAGGAAAGAATAGCAAATGCAGTCATGTTACTATTCTACTTTCGACACTGGCATCGCTCTGACCTTGAATAACCAGTTGTTATTTTTTGTAAGGAGTATTGCTGCCCTTGCCCTTAATTTCTCCAACTATCCTGGGGTTGAAAATTCTGTAGTTATTATAGTTGTTATAATTCTTGTGTTTATTTTTTTCAAAGTTTTTAAATTCAAAGACAACAGCAGCTTGCAAGCTTTGAATTTATATATTGTCTGCATATTCAAATGACTTCCCTGGAGTAGTTATTTTGCCTTCCTTACGTATTGTGAGCTTAAATTCTATGTCTGATTTTTCTTTTGCACTTAAGTATTCCATCAGTTTTTCAGAATTATCGTCAAAAGAACATAGATATCTGTCCACATCATCCGGCTCAGCTAAGTTCCCAATTTTTCTAGATCGGTAATATCCTTTCTTTACGGGTTATTTTTGCTGTGGTGATTCATTATTATTTTCACTGTTAGGAGTTGGGGTACTTGGGTTGCTTTCTTCTAGGTCATCATCATGGTTTTCAATCTCTTCAAGCTCTGGGTCTAAAGATAGTTCCTCAAGGTGAGATCTCATTACTGTGCAACGGAAATTCCTGGGACCGCGAGATATTTTGAATGTGCATATGTGATTCTTGACTGATAAGAACGTAAACTACATGTATTAAGTTCTTTCCATCAAGATACACAATATCTACAATTATCTCTGCATTAGAATTAAAATCTTCTTTTAGCCTGAACTTTAGTCTCCTATGAGGCTTCTCATTCATTTGGCATAGATGGCAGAACTTAGTATTTCGTTGAACAATATTGTTATCATATTCATGGTTGGCTCGGGTTAAAAATTTATGCATCTTTTTAACAATTGGATGTCCAAACTGGCTTGGCGATGGATTCGACAAAGGTTAGTTTCTGTCAGATTACTCCAGACAATGTTCCTTTCTTGGGGGCTTACCTAGGGGCTAACCTAGGGGCCAAAAAGTTACCATAGGTTTCCCCATTCTCATGTGTCGGTATGACGAATTTTCTCTTGTTTTAGTAAATTTTTAAGATTATCAAACTTGGTACCCATTCTATCCATATCGTTAATGCATAGCAAGAAAGAAGTACTAGCGGGTACAATGTGGAATGGAATACTTCCAAAAGGGTCAGAACATTAACTGTACCAAGAGATACATAATTTCCTTGACCAAAGCGAATGTTTTGTTGTCTAGCTGTCAATTTATCGAGTTCAAGTTAAATTACAATATTCTGAAGTGCTTGAAATGGTAGTTTTCCAGCAGTTAAAACTCCAGCGACACCGCTACCTAGCATTATTCATTGAAAGATATCAGATAAGTATCTATCGTTAAAAGTATAGACTTCTTCAGCTACTTAAGAGTTAAAGTAAAGATTGGGATCGAAGGGATCGAAGGGATTTTGTTGTGCAAAGGCATGAAGCACAGTATTGTCATCTAGAATAGACATGGTAGCAAATTTATCAAGCTCACCAAATCCTGTGAAGAAAGCATCAAATTCACAATTTTGGCCATTAGTTTTCCCATTTCATCGTTTGGCCAACGTTCAATATCATAATTATGTATGAGAAAGTTTTGGTAAGCCTCAGAACGAGAGTCTCTGCCCGTTGATATTGCTGTATGTTGTCACTTTAAAGCTGCTTGGCTTAGGTCTTTGAATAAGTGTTTTGTGAATTAACATCCAGCTTTTGAGCTTGTAAGACACTTCTTTTGTCTTTGCACATAGTTCTCCCGATAGTTAGATATGGTTCAAGGGAGTAGTTTCGATGAAAAATTTTTGTATTTTGTTTTGCATTGTTATACTTGCTTCTATCTCTCTCTACCTTTACCACCGCAAGAACGATCGGTCTTATTTATATCGTTTTCAGTAGTGTCCTCATTGCTGTAGTTTAAGGATTTAATGGTAGTTAGGAGTTTGCAAATGTTTAGTTTAGACAGACAAAGGGTAGGCGTAGTAGGCGACCGCGCAGTAAATAATGGATTTGAATTATATCATACGTTTTAGACGATGAAGCTTCATATACGTTTGGAATTGATAACATAGAAGTCTGTCCATGTTCAAAAGAATTCATTGAAAAAAAACCCGATGATAATACACTTGAAACTTTTCAATACAAATTACTTATTCTTATTTACTCGCGCGAAAATGCATATGACGTATCAATTGATAGAAGCCAATATAAAATCTGACTAAAGCAAACACTAATTTTCCCTCACTATTAACCTCCTAATCACCCCATTAATTTTCCGTAAGAATGGGATGGTTCTGGAGTCCTCCAGAAAAGAATCCTGGATCAGATAGTGATCCTCTGCGAAACCTTGATCCGAGTTTACGAGAGTTCTTGAAAAAAGAATCACCGGTTAAATATGGTAGTAATGATATTTCTTCCAAAGAACTATTATCGTCACCAATCTCTCAATCGCCAGGTAATACTGCTAGCAGCCCTCTCAATTCTTCAGAAGATACCAAATTCAAACAAAAAACTAATTCATCATCACCATCATCATCACTGCCACTTGTTTATAAAGATGGGCGCTACAATCATCTCTGGAAATCATATCAATCACCAGAAGAAGTTGATCGTCATATGAAATCAGACCAGGAGAAAATAGATGAAATTTTAGAGGGTTTCAAGTACAGAAGAGCAGAAATTGGGAAGGCTGCTTTAGAAAATTGTGCTTTAGAACAAGCTGCCTTGAGTGATTGTTGGACTCATGGCAGTGCAAAATCACGTCTAACGCTATGTCGCGATGAAAATAAAGCTTTTAATCGTTGTCACACTATGCAATCTGTACGACACTTATATTACACATCGCTTACGTTAATCACTATTGATCCTTAAATTGACTTCTCTAACATCATCCATTCCATGTTATTTAAATGCATTCTAATTTGATGATAGAAATTTCTTAAAGCTCTTGGCTATTTATCAACCTTTGACCGACCAGCTGAAGTCAACGAACAAATTCAAATGCATGCTGATTCTCTTTATCATCGCATGTTAGAAGAAGAAAAATTATCCGAGGCTGCTAAAGCTAATGGGAAACCAAATCCGAAATTCCCTCCTCTTTTATCCCATACACCAAGCTTACCTCTAAACCCTGAGACCGAAGTAATTCGTCAAGATGTTGATAATGCAACCCGTCTTCCTTCTAACTTGAAAGAATCAGTTCGTAAGCAGCTTAAAACACGATTAGAAGAATTAACACCCTCAGAAAGAGAAGTTGAAGAACGAGTTATTAAAGCAGAAATTCGAGCTGGTGAAAGTCTCGGTGGAAATTTGGCAGAAATTTATAAGAAGCAAAAAGAAGAAAGAAAATTACGAAAAGAGCAAGGAAAAGAAACCATCGGAGACAAAGTAATCTCTGTGTTTGGTTTTAGTTAAAAATCGCCTTGAATGGATTCGCAGAAATATTAAATTGAAACTTTTTCTTTTTTAATAAAATAAATCGCCCTTCTCAAACGTTCAAGAGTTCTCGTGTAAATTCCCTAGAAGAGTTATATCATAGGTTGAGGAGTGAATGTCAAGCTTGCTTGAAGACAAGATTAATAGGCTGATTTTATAATACAGTGGGATTGCTCTCTAGAACCTGATCCTAAGGCCCTTAATAACACGTACTCGATCATGGAATGCAATTTCATTTAAGAGATACGTTGAATTTCCAATCATTTGTTTCGGGATCTTTTTCGTATTTGGCATACGTCCTAAGTTTCGCTTTCTCGAGTTCGTTTTCATCTTTCTTCTTACAGATACTTAAAAGTGTGTCTGTAATTGGCTTCAAAAAGATACCCATAGAAATGTATCCCGAGTCTCTGACTCTTACCTTATTAGAAAAGACAATAGCTGCTATAACAAATGATAAGTGACAGACATTGACGAGAAATAAAACGAAGTAGAAAGTTGACTCATGATTGAGTACTAATAAAAAACCTGGACCAGGTGCATTTCCTCGGTAGCTCGTGAACGGATTGAATTGTGCCGCCCCAGCAAGCGACGCAAGTGCGTAAATCGCCATCATCATCCCAACGTCACTAGGATCGCCTTTCGCTACTTGGCCCCACAAACTTTCTCGGGGGTAAATTTGTGAGGCGATACCTTTCGAATCAGTATAGCCTATCTGTGCAATTGCTGCAGTTGCTATCTGTGCCAAATAGTCACTAACAAAAGAGATATTTTGTTTATCATTCTGTGTCATACCCATAGAGATTTCGCATACGTAGTACCAAGGATCGACAGATGAAGATTCAAAGGCTTCTACAACAGAGCACCTCTTATTAGTCTTACAAGTATGTTTTGACCTAGTTATATAGGTAGTTGAATTTGGAACTGCCTGTGATAGCGAGATTTTCCCGACGCGATCGATATCTATCTCAGTCGTCCTTCCATCACCTCCTTGAAGGACACCAAATGAGTTGCAATCAAAAGTTACGCTTATTATCCTCTCTGTGAAAGCAGAAAATGGTTCAATAACCTGAGCACCTTGAGGGGAATCCAAAAACACAAAATTAATCAGACTGTTACTCTTATCGAGCCAAAGCAAAGGATCTGTTGAAAGGTATATTTCACCAGGACTTGGTTGAGAACTGACTAAACCTATTCCATAATTCAAGGCAAATTCTCCGTACCTAAAAGAATCAGTTACCTCTACTTACGTTATAATTAAATGAAGACTCACGTGTGTGCAGTATATTGCTCATCCTGAAGAGATTGATTAGAGACAGCACGATTGGTCTGAGGATAGAAATGGTCAAGCATTGGAATGGCAACATTTCCTGGTATCAATTGGACTCTTGTTTGATCAGTATCAAAATTATAAGTTAAAGAAAGCATCGCAAGTCCAGCTTGAATGGCCTGTAAAAATTTAGCTAACCAATCATAATTAGAATTACTTTTAACTAACGATATTGATTATTAGCCAGGTTATACATCCCAAAATAATAAGTGGCCGACGGCTATTGAATATAAGCTTAGAGACAGTTATCAAACTCTCAATTTGAAGAAGCATGTCTAGCTGTTACCATCATATCAGCCGATATTCTCCCACGTGATTCTTCGAGCTCACCTCTTCTATATTTTGTTTTTTCAAACTCATGATCGGCCATCTTAGCGTCTGAGCTATATCTCGGAAACCACTTGAGATATTTAGACCTAGTGCAATACTGATTCCTGTAACAATAGTGTTGTATACTCTTTTCTCAAATGCACTGGTCGCGTATTTTCTCTGCCAAACCAAAGTTGCCAAAATATATCCACAACAAAGTCCCAATGTATTGAGATATTTACTCATACAGTTAATGATAACCCTTTTTTGTTGTCTCTTATTATCATTTATAGCTTCTTGAAGTTCATCTTTTGGATTGAGATCTTGGGTACTTGTATTTGAGAAATCATAAAATTCCTTCTGGCCATGGTAATCATTACTGCGGATACTTGACAATGACGGTTCATAGAGGTTCGATTTATGGTCATTGTAGCCACCATCATCTATTTGCGAAATTTTAACAGCCTTATTAGAATATGACATCGGCGAGCAGACATAAGGTTTTTGCTTGAAGTCCACTCAGTAATGTAAGAATTTTGCCTGCTTTAAAATGAATGAGTTTCTGGAAAAGATAGTGTAATGTTTTTCGATTTGAGGTTATCATGTATTGACACGGTCGTCCGTGGATGATTAATCAAGAGAAATGTCAACTAAAATATTGTATCGACCAGGATTGCTTTTTTGATGGCACAATAACGGTTTCAGCACATTGACTTAGATCGACGCGGTGATACAACTTTAGAACAAGTTCATGAGTCAGAAGAGTACCCTCTAGTCTTCAGTATGTCCACTGTTGATATGTTGTGTCAAGTACGAACAGTGATCCTGGTCTTTGATGAGAATTCCATTTTAGCATAGCATCTGCGAATGTTGAAGCATTTATTTGTCCAGACTCTTAGTGACAGTCAATCTCTGATTTATTTCCTTCAAAATATTAAACACGCATAGTGAGTGGCTCACATAAACGAATTGATAAATTGCTGTTATTTTTATGATGCTATTTCTTTATCACTAACACTCTTACTACACGGACTCCAAGTTAGGATCAACCCTTATCAAGGAAGAATTTATTTAAATGGTCTTCATGACATTGGTATTCATTTTAGATGACTGCTAGAAATAATTAGTCTTGCACAATTATGAATGCTTGATCAAAGCCTTCCAAAGCTGGTTGTGTCAATGACAACCGACTTCAATAAACACCTTTGACTGCTAAGACTAATTAATTGATTTATGTCCCCTAGATTTAGAGAAACGTCAACGTCTAATGTGCTAACATTAGACGTTTACGCTACTTAGAATCTAGGGGACCTAAATCAATTAATTAATCTTGATTGGCTATGTTCTTCCTTTAGACCAATCAGCGAGTATTCATTAATTTAGATCCAAACAAGGTTTAGGTTTTCGGTAAGTATCAGTAGCATAAGAAGCGGTCCATAAGGCAATTTCTTTACCCTGGGTATTTCAATGTCCGGGTGGTCTGGGCTACCCTCCCCACATTTTGACCTCTTCCGACGCCTGCTAAGGAGTGCAATATCCGTCAGATTTATTCTTTGAGTAAATTTTCGGCATCGCGTTGGAGTCAAGTAACAAAGATTTCATTTTTGAATAATTTGAAGTAAGTTCGCAATCTTGCCCCCCGGCAACGTCTATCATCAATACCGGATGCAATTTTAAACAATGAATAAGTAAATTTGGGACGCAAATGTTGTAGCTGGGCAGTACATTTGCAAAATAATCAGATAAGCTATGTGACAGGGTAGATAAAGGTGATTGATTGGTTAGTTATGGAGATTCTTTTAGCGTGAAAGTTTTCGCATTGGATTGACAAAGTTCTAGCTAGCACTTCATTTAGACAACGCGTACGGAGATGTTATTTGTTTCGTGTTGAAGGCAAAATGCAGCCAGCTACATGTTCAAATAGCAAAAGATGATAGATTGTAGATTATGATACAGAAACATTGAACGTGCTACGACCAATCGAGAGATAATAATGGTTAAGAACATTAAAAATTGCACCTGAAAATTTGATACGCGCTCTTTAAGATTCGCGTTGTGGCCACAGGTTCGTCGCTGTATGACAGTGACAGTGACAGGTGACAGGGATATCCTCTCGTCTATATTTACAAGGATGTTCCCCCGATTAATTCCATTTTTAAATGCAGTGGCGTCAGGGTATTCATATAGAACTCTAAGCTACTTTAGAATAGCTCCCGCTCAGCCCTATATCAAATATTAGTTACAAGTTGCCCGGGGAACGTCTTAATTTTCTTTACTACACTATTTTTTGTATCTACAAATCATTTAGCAACAGCTATTCCCAAAGTTCGGATTTTTCTAGAAGTAGTTTTAGATTTCTTATTAATAAAAAATTCCCCCTTTCTGAAAGTGGGTAGAATTATAAAAAATAAGATCGGTACCGAGTTCTACGACGCTCTGAGATGTCAAAAGTGCTTAAACTTACTTGAGAAAGGCCTCCAAAGAAAATCAAAACGGTCTTTTTGATTAAATGAGAAGCTTCAACTGTCCTATAGAAGGTGGATAGAACGAATCTACAAGAAGGGAATATTTACTCTCGGTAATCATCTATGCCACAATCATGAGAGTTTTGTCCAACTTGTATTGCTCTTCATAGACGTTGTAATAGAGGTGAAGACGTGAAACTGTCTCTTCTAGATGCACAAAGCTGACAGTCCTGGAGCTTGCAATTTTCCCATTTAATTATTAATAATAATAGTGACAACTTAGAAGCAACTGCTATAGTCTGGGAGCCTAACATCAACGAGTCGTGATATACGACACACTCTTTGGGATATACGGCTCCCCATGCCAATAATTTTCAGCCGGTCGCAATTTATCTGCTAGTTAGCGCCATGAGGATTACTATTAAAATGGGTACTACAATCACTCCAGCAACGTTTAACGATTGGTAACAACTATCGCTGCCCATTCAAACGACGTCATAATGCCACAACACAACTAACTACACTCAGAATTTGCTTACAAACTTTCTGCACCTTACAATTCAAAAATTTCATCACAATCAAAAATATTCGAGGAGCAGCATGTTCACCGCCCGACGAATTCGATATTCAAACTTTGCTATAAGAGGGGACGGTATATCAAGACTCACATCAATTAAGCTTAATTGCCTATCAGAGACGGTCGGAGGTCGGAGGTAATCTAAACATAGAAATTCGCTAAATATTCCACTCGCTTAAAATCAGTGCGTCATTATGTACACATATGTAGCTAATTTTCAATCTTATTCTTATTACTTCTATTGCAATATGTTATAATCTAGAGAGGAAGCTTGTAATGACGGCATGAGAAACTCGTTGAAAAGACTCAATCAAGGAGTGATTTCATGAAGTTTATTTATAGACAAATATGGAAGCTTCTTCTCACATCTTTTAGATCTTCAATTCAAGATCTTCTTTTACATGTATCTAAATACAGTTTGAATAAAACGCTACTTACAATAATTAGTCTTTCTATCTATGAAGATCGTGCTAAATCAGGGGCTTAGAAGCAAGTGTTAATATACACTTCACTAGGATACTTTAAATGCCAGCTTAAAAAGATCAATAGGACTACAATTTGATATCACTCAAACAAATTTGAACATAGGTAATTAGGTTCAAGATTTTAATTTTTTGCATGTTTAGACACAATACAGAATCGGAAATGAGCTGCATATGTGCTAGCCGAAGATTGCAAATGTAAAATAAACACCTAAATTACCCATCATTTTGTGTTAAGTTTGTAACATCTACCTGCTAGACCTTCCTTTTGGCACATTTTATCGTGGCCAGTAAATGAAGTCTCACCTAGTGCTTTTCACTGAAATATTTCCAAACCCCATTTGAGATTGGATGTCTCGTCCCTTCTATCATCTCTCATGAAAGACACGGAGTAGAGATTAGTGCTCTAGAGATCATCTTCCCTAATATCTGATGTGTTTGGCATATGATAATTAGTGGAAAAAACTGTTCCAAAAGTCAATCAACGACCACTGATGGCTCTCTAAATTAGCGTGGGTTTTCACAGAATCCTGTAATCGGTGCATCAGTGCAAAAAGTGAGGTAGAGTCTTCGGTATATTGTCATTTTGTCAAGATGATATTTTTGGTTTACCGACTAGGGTATGCTAGATTGAGTCCAGATGAGGCTAAGCGTTATGTAGGGACTCCCTGAAAGTACGACATTTATAATTTGCCCATGTCTCACCATGAGGACAGAAAAGCCAGGGAGCTTGTTGTCACAGGGTGAGGACTCATACTATTATTATCAATGTCCTTAAAAATTCAAGAACCCTTAAATTTTACCAGGTTGATTGAGGCATTGAGGTAGGGGAATCAGACGTGGATTAATCGCTGCTAGTAGGGCATGGCACTTATGTACCGATTTTTTTTGAGGTGCACAAACAATTTCCTTTTTTCGTGTTCGGATAATTTGCCGAACATGGATTTCAATGCAAGATGAACAAGTTTAGAGTTTGGAGTCTCCCGTAGTAAATCTAATTGATAATAATGATATGAGTAAAAATATTCATTTTTGTATGAGATAAGTTATCTATCTAAAAAAAAATAAGGAAGGTAGAGAATTGACCATGATCCCCCTCGTGTAAAATAAACTAAATAATAATGTAAATAATATATTGTCTAGACAACCATTAAAGTAACACCCCATTTTCTCCCGTTTGCAGCGCACAGAGTCCTTTTGCAATTCGGAGTTGAGGCTAAACACGGCTATAAATTACACCAACTGCAAGAAAAGAATTTAAAAATGAGAAATCTGAAAATCGGACGTTGGTATTTTTCAATTTCCTAAATAACCCGCTCTATTCAGTGTATCTCAGTCTCGCTTATTGCCTAATGCAAATCTCAATTTCTTCAATAAGAATCTATTCTTATGCAAAGTCATAATTTAATATTTATATCGGTAAGTTGTAACAGAAAATCTATCTCATTCAAACCGTCCAGAAATGCGAGCTTTATGAAGTACAAACCTGAGTATTAGACGTGGGAGCTCTTAGTTGCCCTAAGACAAGATATGAGATGAGTTTTAAACTACAAAGAGGTAAGCTCCACTGGTTGGCTTAAATTGAATTTAGTCCAATCAGTGCATGTGGATTTAGCCGAAAGATTTGGGGAAGGCAAAATATAAATATCGTAAAGTACTTTACCTGATAACATTTTTACATTCAAAATTTAATTTACCTTCGCGTTATTATACAAGTTTTAAATATCATTCCGATAAGTGTATCAGTCAACCAAGATATTAACATCACATTAGCGCTTGAGTGTGTAAATCCGATATCTTGAATGTGTACTAAATTAGAGCCCTTTTCAAATCTTTCCGAGAAATTTAAATCTTTAATAATGTTACGTGTTTCAGCTCTGTTACTGAATCATCACCCCTTCAACCTTTCTCTGAAAATAAGAAGCTTCATAATAATACTTTTGTTTCGTGCTATAGGTGTCGTACTTAGCTGAGTTCATTGTCCCATACTCTCTTTCCTTAAATTTGCCTAGTGTCTTCCTTTCGTTACATATAACCTCGTAGGACATCCAAGCGGGAAGTCTACTAAACATAGGAGAAAAACACTCGGGACGAATTCAGTCAAGAATAATGTCCTTACTATCGCCCTCAACAAGAGCAGTAACTGACCTCCGGCTATTAGGCCCCCATAAGTTCATAGCTCGTCGAAAAAAAATTTGCTGTCCACTGGATAGCGTCTGACGCTAGTTCAAAAAGATTTTTCCTGTATTCGGGTGTATCTGAAAATCCCTTTTTCTAGAGCATCCTGCGCTTATATCACTGAGACTTAAATTCCGTCTGAATAGCTTTCATTCTGAACTGGTTGAGTTCCAGTTCGAGTGCTTGTTTTAGTACTTGCCGGAAAGGAACGGGACGATTTTGAGGGTCACTAAGGAGCCAACTTTTTAACTCCTCTGTTATTTCCAGAAAAATTGTAGCCCGTTTCCTATATCTTATACTTCCTATCTCTGTCCTCTGTTTCCAGGCGTAGTATATTTAGTTGTAGAAACACCCAAAATTTCTTGCCACTCCCTACGCTGAGTGGCCTAAAACTAACACAGTTTTAACCTTGACTCTATCAATCTGAGTCGCTTCACGCTTTCAGCTTCTAGTTGAAATCACTGATGACAATTCAGCTCTGGACTTCGGTTCCTAAATTCTTTGCAGAATGAACAAAAGAAATAAGGTCCCGGAAAAGTTGTATATTGACCAGGTGATTCGATTTAATCTTCCATTGGGCGTTCTTTCCTGTATAAGAGTGTCTATATATATTTATAAATAAATGTTTGCCAATATAGGTATTGAGATGACTCTTTCCGTTTGCATAACTTCGGCAGGTAGTGAGAAGGTGTTTGAGAGACTTGTACTCAGCGTTTTTTAGGGATCGTAAATCTTAAAAGGTATCTTAGGATCCATAATGGATGCAACAGAAGTGCTTGCTTCAATTTTATTGTCTTCATCATATTTATGGTTGTAAAGTGAAATTCATTACAAATATAAATTAATGTAAAAGTGCAAAGATAAATCTTGTCTAAAGGCTATAACTCTTACTTAATCTTTTGTTTTCATCCTGAAAGACAAAGTTGAGAATGATACTCTGTTTCAAAAAATGTACAACTGTTGGACTTCCTCACCCAGAACGACAGCGAATGGTGGGAAGTCCCACGCAGTACTGTCCTGAGCCAAAAAACATGTAACAAACTTTAATTTCTTACTCCGCAGTTCACACTTCAGCTCAAAACCAAGGATTAAAAGCGCGCTAGATACAGATTTCTACAGGGCCTTTTTTGCGTTAAATTACCATTCTGATGATGGTAGTTCTGCCAGACATAGATTTTCAAAAGGATCAACAAGTGCAAAACGTTAATCTGATTCAAAAAAAATTAAAACTTTCAAAAATCTGCCAGCTGACGCCATCTTCTAAGATAGAGACCCGAAGTTCGACAGGGCTAAAAGTTGCATCCAATGTAAAATGACGAACAATCTTTTCGACTCTTGGTGTTGGCATTTCCATAGCAAAATGATGACTTTAAAAAAAAGTTGCTCAACCTCTATTTCATCTATATTAACTACAGAGATTTTAAAAAGCTTGAACTGTCAATTCACTATGTGAACCTAGTTGTTAATAATTAGTATTTACATATCTTTATTTCCAGGTAGCTTAAACCGGCTAATCAAGTCCCTTAGCTTTGCAGCGCAAAGAGAAAGGGTCTTCTATCTTAGATTTTCACACTAAATAGAGAGGTACTGTAGTAACACGTAACAAGATGTTCTCTTCAAACTGTTCGATCACTAAAGTGCTTACTTCTTTTTTACAGATGCATCTACTATTTATATATTCTTCTTCTATCATATGAAGTTGTTGTTGAGGCAACAATGGGAAGGCGCCCCTGACTCATATGTTACACTAAACTTGGTTATCCTTGTCTTACTGGATAATTTCGGTCATAGGATTTATACTAATCCGACATGAACCTTTTAACAATTTTTATATTGCAACTTCTAGGTAGAATGGGGTCTTCGTCCGCTCAACCGGCGCCAGACTTTACCAGATTCGCACTGCAGGCAGTAGGGAGTTCGCGTAAAAAAATCCTCAATCTACCCCTGATTCCTCTCAATTACCTACCTCCCAGCTCTTCTCAATAGAAATAGTGAGGAGACATAAATTGTTAAGGGTTAAGGCAAATTGGATAGATGCACGAAAGCAATACCACAAATAAAGTTAATATTAAATCTATGTAGAAGAGGCATATCGGGCCACATGTAAAGTTATTTCCACCTAAATGTAGAGCCTCTTCTCCGTCTTTCACGAGGGCGCTTTTGATATGCCGACGATGCAGCGATTTTTATAGCGGGCAAGACTTTAGAGGAATGCAACTCAAAACTCCAATTCCAGCTAGACCGTACACTAGAATGGGTAATAGAAAATGGCATTTCCTTTGACAATCTTAAAACAGAGCTACAGTACTTCCACCAGGTAAAGAAAATACACAGAGTTACCTATTCGCAAGGGAGAGATAGTAATTAAGGCAAATGACTTCACAAGATGGCTTGGAATATTTCTCGACCAAAAATTTCTTTTTAAAGAACATATTCGACGTACATGTCAACGGGCAAGAGTAATAACTGATCATATCATACGCCTTTGTAATACGGCCCGTGGAACGAGCCCAGGATTACTTCGACAAGCCATTCAAGGATACGCTTTCACTACATTGCTTTATGGAACTGAGACATGGTACGGAATACAGACCTCGGAGTGGGCGATAAACCAAGAGACCATACAGATAGTAAGAGTATGAAAAAGTCTCGAGTAGTTATTTAGTTTAGTTTATATTTTATCGTGTCGGCTCTAGCCAGCGTAAATTGTACATGACACGTATGGAAGATATCTAGAATACATGGTCCTCCGAACTACAGCAATGCCCACCCGGTGCCTAATTTCTCCCAATACACCATCCAGATGCTAGTTACATAAGGCCGAAGGGCTAGAAACTTATTCACTATAACTCTAAAAGCCACAGTCTGAAGGAAAACCTAAGGAGAAAACCTCAGCCATTCCTGCCGTACTCATTTTCCACGAGCAGCCGTAGTTCCCCTCCAATAATCCATACAGGAATCCAACCAGTCACTTCTAGAAAGTCCAACCAGCACCTGATCACTTGCGCCATCAGCTTATTTTCATTAGGGTTTGTGTAAAGAATTGCAGAGCCCTTCACTCTGACTCCCTGGGACAGTCGTGGGGATGCTTCGTAGAGAGGGTGATGGGGGTTTGAGATGTAGAGACGAAGCCGACTGAGTCCCGCGAGAATGAATGAGAATCCTGAAGAGTAGGATGATTGCCTCTCTGCTTGGCTCCTTTCTAACGAGATAAAGGGTCCCCAGGTGCCACCACGTGGAGGTGCAGAGCCGGACTTGACGCCCTCTCGAGTAGTTAGTTATGTTTACTGGAAATTAATTTTAAAAAGAAAAAAAGCAATGACGATATTGACGTCACAGCTGTAGAGACTCTCAGATGGCCGATACGCCAGGTATCTATTTGTATAGATATTTGATGTATTTAGTTGTTGTAGATATCCCTGTTGATTGCAGGTCCCACAGGCTAATTTTGCCGCTAAAATTATGCTTAGAAAGCGAATACTAGCGGCCGCTATTATTCCGGCTATATGTGATTTTAAAAATTTAAAAATAATTTAAAATTTAACTTTATGTGTTGAAATGCCTGTTTATCTTGTTGTCTAATTACACATTTAATTAAAAGCTCGAACAACCGATTTATGAGTTCTACCAATCATCTTTGAAAGGTTTCAGCTCAACCAAAGTGATAGTTTAACAGAATCAAATATGGTATAATCTGACAAAGATCATTGAGCAGTAGATCTATGTAGACATTGAAAGATTCTAGTCTAATTTCGTCTGTGTTGCCCCTGTTCCAAAAATAAGCTAAATTAGTACTTTTTTAAAATTAGTACTTTCAACTTCTTGATACCGAAATTTACTCGGTGTCACATTTCAGTAACTTGAAAAATATTATAGACACCGTAGGAACAATTGAAACTCATATTGAATACCAATGGAAAAAGTCGAAAACCCTGACTTAATATGGAGGGTCAGACATACGTTTTCAAAATAGAAATTTGCAAAAAAATTAATCAAGGATTTGTAATCAAAAAGAACACCAATTTTTAATCTCATCAATTTTGAAGCCACACACTACATCCAATAAAGAAAAACAAGAAAATAAAATCATTTCTCAACTATAGTCTCTGAAAATTAAAAATTTACACAATTTTTCAGAGAAAAGCTAGTATCTGGAGGGTGAGAGCAAGGTAAATAAAATGAAGTGTCTTTTGAATTTACAACACTAGGCTTGGAAGCCTGTAATTACCAATTCTCAACATTTTTACATCCTGAAAAATTGATTCCATGATAAAAAGCTGGATTCGATAAGATTCTTAATTTTTCGGAAATTAAGTTGAATAAATATTAATGGTGATGCTCTGATAGAAGTCTGTAGAAGTTGTAATTTTTGACATTATGATGTGGTTTTTGTTGATTAACCCTCACGTGAAGCGCTAAATATTTCTGCAAATTTCTATTCCGCAAATTTTCAAAAAATAAAAAAAAATAGGTCTGACTCTCCCTCTCCTCAATGGAGAAATGATAAATTATAGGATTTAATTAAAAAGGTAGGATATCGAAAATTGAGTTGTCATTCGGAATTTTTTGGCAAGTAATCAAACTCCCGCAAGGCACAATATTTAAAAAATCCCATGCTAACGGGGATATCTTTTTAACGAAGCATTATTGTAAATACGTGAAGCGGGCTTTGTAGTGGGGATATGAGGACCACATTTTCCCGACACGGTAGATCGCAGGATCTAGTCAGTACTTAAAAAATCGGTAATTAACCCCTTCGATATACTGAAGAATTGGGATTGCAAAGATGACAGGGATGACGTAAGACGACATCAAGAGTACAGAGTACACCTATTCCTAGGACACTCAATAAGGATAAAAATTAGGCTTTATGGAATAGTGCCACCATTCTTTATCAATTTGAACCGTTCAGAAGTTTACTGTCTACATATCACCTGATATAATTGTATATATTAGCTTCCTGCAACTGTATTCCATCATGGTTGACCGTCCCAAGAAACCTACTGCCCTATCCACAAATGCACCATCCTCGCAGGTTCAGGCTACTACATCATTCTCTGAATCTCGTATCAGTGCTACCCTACCGACTGGAGAAAGTATTACGGTTCTACTCCACGGAGCAACTATAACTAGTTGGCGGGACAAATCAGGCAATAATCTGTTGTGGCTCAGTGAGGCGGCCAAATTAGATGGAAGCAAACCAGTTCGAGGAGGAATCCCACTAGTATTTCCTGTATGTTAAAATAAATCTCTATGATTCTGTATATTAATTGCTTCTCACAGGTTTTTGGTACTGATAATACCCACGCTGCTACTGCTAAGCTTCCTCAACATGGGTTTGCGCGCACATCTAAGTGGGAATTTCTTGGTAAATCAACTACAGAACCTGGTAATGGCGATAGCGTCAAGTTAGATTTTGGTCTTCAAACAAATAATCTTGATGAGGAAACTAGAAAACTTTGGCCCTTTTCTTTTGGATTGATTTACAGTGTTACTCTTGCCCCAAAGGAATTAATAACAAGTATTTTGGTTATAAATGAAGGACAAACAGCTTTGGAATTCCAGACTTTAATGCACTCATATTTTAAAGTAGATGTGAGTTTTAATTATAAAGTATAGAAAGATACTAAAGATTTCTTCATTTAGGATATTTTCTCTGTTGAAATAAGTGGTCTTGAATCCACATCATATGTTGATAAACTGTCAGATCCAATAACTATGAAGACTTCGATAGCTGGCCCAGTTAAAGTATCCTCTAAGATAGATCAAGTATATACATTGCTTGAAAATGATAATACTCCAGTTTCAATACTTGAAAAAGGCAAGAAGAAATTCTGTATAACAAGAGACAATTTGAATGAAGTCGTTGTTTGGAACCCCTGGAGCGAAGGTGTTGCAAATATGACCGACTTTGCACCAGCTGAAGGGTTCAAGGAAATGATTTGCGTCGAATCCGGTGCAGTTAAAGATTGGATTGAGCTCGGTCCTGGTGAGTCATGGTCAGGTAGTCAAACGATTTCGATCTTTTAAGTCGTAAATGTTGTAGTTATTCTTTTATTCTTTTTGGATCATATATTCCTTATCTAAGCTGAAAGAAAATATGTACTAGTCAAATGGGGTTAGAAGACTCCACATGAACATAAGAAAATAGAGAATGGGGCATCAACTAGTTCTCTTATGGATATGTATGCTTTATGCTTTATGCTTCATGATTTAGATTATTGTGTATAATGAGATAAAGAGACCAAGACTAGAATTTTGATGTACTACTTCATTAGCCGCACAACTACTAAACTGCTTGTAGCCTGAGGAAACTCGATATCAATATGTCACAGTTACCCGTTATAGTACCTACTGTGCCTAAGTCCATTTGCACTGTTGAAGGACGAATGGAAGTCACAAAAAGTTTGTCAGGCGAAGAAGTAGAAAAAATCAGTGGAACGTGTCCCATGGCCTTGAAATACTATGATAATAATCAACTCGAAATCCCCCATCGAAAATTGATAGTCTTTTTTACGAAGGCTCTCAGTCCCGGTTTCCGTGTACTCGACGAATCCGGAATAATGAGGAATTTTAAGAAAGAATAGTCGACAGATTTCTGCAATCACTGCAATAGTCACCACTCGTCAAGAAATTGCTCGAGAGCGACTTCATGCGGAAATTGTGAATAAAGTCAAAGCAGCAGCGGATACAGGTAATATATTTAAAGAAACTGAAAATGTTATGACGAGTAGTCTGTCTCCAGAAGACAATACTTCTTGCAACTCTCAGGCGTTTTCTGTCGAAGACCTGATGGTGACGCTATGTGTTTAAATAAGGTGACCAAAGCAGTCGTCGCTCCTTCAACCACTCAATCTAATTTATGTCGATTAACGTGGAAAAAGGGAGCTCAACACACAAAATCGCAGTAGCTCGTGCCTGCAAGCTGCAGCATATTTCCTGTTAAAACAGGAATTATGGTTGTCAGGTCAGACCAAATAGTCTCTTCTTTTGACCGATTTTTACCCACTGGTGGTGTGAATGTTCGACCGCGAGTAAGTATACACAAGAAGAGGTTCTGACGAAATACCTGCAGTCCAGCATTTATTACCTTCGCCCACAGGTGACTACTACTAGATAAATGTAAACGGGGAAATGTCTATAAAACGCCGCATGACTCCACTGCGGTGAAGCCCTTGCTGGGCTGGACTTTCCCTTCTCGTTCGGTCGTGATCGGCGATGTTTACTCTGTACACTAGGCATGGCAGCCTTGTGCTTCTAGATGTTTTGGCTAAGGAGAAGAAATAGAAAAATAGGCAGACGTGAACGGATAACTTTGCTTTAATATTGGAGAGCCAAAAAATCGTGCTGGGAATTCTTTAGATTTGGCGTGGACAAAAATTAGCGAAGCAACAGCATAGGTGGACCAAAATGAATGCATGACAAGCGATCATCTTTTGATCCCAGGCATTTTGCCTAGCCAATTCTAACTGTGAGCTACATCAAAAGGATACTTAAAGCTCCTAATGAAAGTTTTCATCATTTTGTGCTCATAATTTCAAGATGGATTCCACCAATGACTGACATAAACTCAATGGATGATATTGAGGTGTTTGCAGAAGATCTTTGCAGGGCTTTAGCAGATGGAATTAAAGCTATGGGTAAACGCTCTAGCTGAGGAAATGCTAAGTCTGTTCCCGGAATCTAGATTGTAAGATCGTGCGCGTTGAATATCGCAATGCATGCCCCGAATCTGCTTTTGACAAAATGTATGTTATGAGCTTTCGCCCTATGCGTAAGGCTGGGCTTCACTAAAAAGCTCCAGCCTTGTGGGTAAATTAGCCACGTGATTATCCTTAGTACGAGTTATCGCTGGCTAGCTGCTCAGAGGAGAATGGGAAAGTAAGGTCAGAGAGATCACTTGGGATCACTCCATACAGTGCTAAGGTTACTTAATGTAATTCACTTTCCCAAAGTGTCAGTCTTTTCATTGATAAATATTAACCATATTTGAGTACTGTTTACGCACACAGACCGTAATTCTTTAGCCGCTAACAATGTAAAGAGCTACGACTACTTCAATAAACAGAGAAAAATGGAAAAACAGAGTAGAAGGAATGTTGTTTACATCTAAAATTTTCAAGCTTATGCAATGGGCGAAGCCAAGCTCTAACAGAATCCGGCCACCCATTTTTAGTTGTAAAAGATTCATAGTTGAGCTTTTGGAGCGCGCTAACGCTTTACAATAGAATCATCTTGCACATTGTGAGACTTCGGAATACCTTCTTGCAATATCAATTACTGAAGTCGCGCGCATTCCATGAGCTGAGGAATTATTGGAGCTAGAGGTAAGAAGCTATATAATTAATAGCTTTAACAGTTGCCCTGGAGCTGACAGAATCACGGTCGAGCTATTAACTGCATGTTGAGACAGCGTTAGAAATCATGTCACATATTTTTTTCACGCATACTTGCGTCTTAGATATCGTACATCCTGCTTCGAGCTAGCGGAAGTTGTTTTTCTACAAAAGACAGGGCGGGACTCAATAAATGTAAAAGTATGGAGGCCCATAGCTCTTCTCTCTTGCAGTCCTTCATAGAGAAAGTGCAACATCACCAGCACGAATTCGTTTGGAAGGAACCGTCTACAACTTGCCGTGAGATTAATCTCTTTAGGTAATTGTCACCCACTTCGTTATCGGGCGAGTGTGTGCCTAATTTTAGTATACTTATTTACAAATTCACGGTTTTCTAATCAGCCAGAAACACAAATTTTTTGTATTCAGAGAGCGTTTAGTCAATTACCATAATCATCTGGAAGTGCTGAACCATTTTCCCTTAACGTTGTATGACTCTTTCGCTGTTGTTCTTATCATATTTATTCAGGGTAGTTATCTTGAAGATAGTTCTTCATGATATGCTACGCCCTATCAATAGTATTCGGATCAGGAGAGAATGGCGGCCAAAAGATATTCCACTCCCTCGTAGATGTTGTTTTGTATCAGCAGCAGCATATTCTGGTGTGCCGTCTTGCATTAGGGCAAACTAGATTCCCTCTCTACTAATAAGTTTCATGTATCAAGTATAATGGGTAAGTAAAACTATATGTGCCTGGTATATTTCCTTCCCAATTAAGCCCTAATCCTTCCCCCAAAATATCCCTGGCTCCTATGTATACTCATGGAAAGAGCAAAAAAGTAAAATAAAAATCAATTATTCTTATTATCGTACTCACGACATTCGCATCAAGCATTCAAAATAAGGATATGATACAAGCATGACTGACTCTATGGATATCTCCCAAGAGACTCTAGCTCCTTCAACGGAAAGGAGCCATCAACCTCCCCCAATTCCCCCAATACCCAACTCCCCTTCCCCCTTCACCTCACCCACACCACCGTTAAATCTCGAACCACCTGCAAAAAACGACAGATGGCAGACA